>JAPWLS010001483.1:0-49038 GCA_028551675.1 Tineola bisselliella | reverse complement strand
AAGGTGGATAGCTGCGATAAATGGCTAATGGATAGTGGAGCGTCGTACACATGACTTACAGAAGAGATTTTTTCAAAGAACTCACAGAATTTCCAGAAGAACACCAATGTAGTAAAGGTGAGAGGATAACGGTGGTGAGTATACCAACGAACAGTTTAAAGATTATTTAGTTAAAAAAGGTATTGAACATGAGCGTACGCTTCAACAAAATGACAGAACTAAAAGAGAACTAAGAAGTGGAGAGAGCAGTCATGTTACTGTTGTATATTTAATGAATAGAGTTACATCAAGTGAGGCCCCAGATATAACTCCTTTTGTTAAGACTTTTGGATGCGTAGGATATGTACATACAGCACAGCAAAAACGATTAAAATTTGATAAAAAGAGTAAAAAGATGTTTTTTGTAGGAATGCGGGGAAATGCCAGAAATTACAAAATGTTTGATATTAATACAAGGAAAATAATAATTTCTAGAGATGTAATATTTAACGAGTTCGATGAACTTAATGTTTCAGAGCCAAATCAGAATAAACAATTTTTAGAAATTGGGATTGATAGAATCTATTCTAAGAACGTGAATAAGATTGATGAACCTGTTATTGTGAATGATGATGATGAATTAAACAATAAGAATAGTATTGAGGAACAAACATTGGATGAGGTTAATGAAGAAGAAAATAATAATACTAATCAAGGTGATAGTAGATACAATTTAAGGTCAAGAAATTTATTGAAAGAACAGGTAATGTTTCAAGCCAATATGGTTGAAATCAATGAACCACTAACGTTTACTGAGGCTCCTCAAATGGATGATTCCGATAAATGGCTAAGTACAACTAATGATAAGCTTAAGATTAAAAGGTCTAAACATATTGACATTAAATATAACTGTGTGAAGGAAAAAGTAAATTCTGGGGAGGTATTACTGGAATATATCAAACCAAGTGATCAACTGGCAGATTTGCTTATCAAGGCGCTTCCCTCAACAACAAACAAACGTATCAGAGATCAAATATATGTCTTAGTTATTAATGACAGAAATAGGTAGTTAAGCTAATTAGATTTAGTTTCATTGTAATTCTTAGTTATTATTATTTCATCTGTTTTACGTTTAAATTGAGTTTAGTTATATTTTAGTTTTATTTTTTTTGTGTGATTATTGTCATGTAAAATTATGGGGAGGTGTTGAAAAAGGTTGGCTATGCAACCTTTTAAGATAATTTTAATTGTCAGTTGTCAATAAATAGTATGGTGAAAAGAAATTATCATTTTCAATAAAAATATGTTATTAAAAACAATAAATTAGTGTTGGGTTTTCTTGGACTTGATTACTTTTTTTTATTCGATTAATTATTTGAAGTATTAATTTATTTGAACTGTTTTACATAAATATACCTAACATTTTATTGTTTCAACTTCAGGTTTTTGTATTGCATAAATTTTACAAATTTATATGGCATCTATTTTGCTTACTTAATCATGTATCAATCACATATGACAATGGAAATCACAAATCAACCGTTCAGTGTGATATGTCTTTTTAGTCTAGCACAGTGGTCGGCAAAGTGCTGCTCTGGCCCAAATATCCGTTTATCATTTACCACACAGATGTTCGCGTGCAACAGTCGATTCCACTATGCCAGGGCACAATCTCCTCCTTAATCTGCCTTGAAACTTGGCTTGAAAGAGGCGGTACTACCCCGGGACCGTATTACATTCTATCCTTACAAACTCTTGTATCTCAGCTATATACGAATTTCAATTCAATGCAAAAGCTTTATAATGTCATACGTAATAACAGCGTCTGCAAAGTTTTCGAAACATCGTTCAAATTAAAAGTAAGAGGGTAATAGCTAGTAATTATCTCAAGCTAATTTAAGTATCTGACTGTACATAGCAGTAAAATTAAATCCATTATTGTGCTTTATTGACAAGTTTACATTAATGTTATGCTTTGGTTACACGTGAATACAGTTTTTTGTGCGTTTAAATTACTTAACAAAAAAACATTTTACAGAAATTTATAAAATTATACGTAGATTATAAAAACATTTTCACCTTTATGGTATGACAAAAAAAATTATAACTATTCCATCAATAATAAAATTGTCTGTGAAGTTTTTTTTAATATAAAATAAAAAATAAATTTAATTTTATTTATTTTTGTTGATATATTAATACTTTAGGAGCGTGATTTCTTTTAATAAAACATCATTACACTCGTATAAATAAATAAATAAATTCTTTATTGCAAAAAAAATATTTTTTCACATAGGCGAGCTTAATGCCTTAGTATGTACTACTTATTGAAGCCAAAGAAGAGAGTAGACTGCAAAACTGTGAACAAAACACGTAGTAAAGTCGTATGACTTTGGCCCTAAGGGGTGACTTTGGCCCAAAATTGGAAAAAGTTTCAACTTCTTGCCACACCATTCTCAGAGTCTTTGGCGTAAAAGTACACTTGATAATCAATAGATGGAATTGTAACACTGTGTGTACAACAGTGATTAGCACTGCCGGACTTTGCTTTGATTGGTTACTGTAGCTTGATTTAACAAGTTAAATTTTCGCTAAAATATTACAGTGCAAACTTCCTCAATAAAATGTTATTTTAAGGTGAGTTTAAGTTTTAATTTGTGTTTAAAAGTGTGTTAAATATGTTAGTAATCAAGTACGTTGTATAATTTCTAAAAAGAGATATCTTGTTTTTATGATATTGCGAAAAAGAAATATTCAACAACTATTAAGCAAATTTGGTTTGACTTTGGCCCACGAGCAAAAGTCCATACTTGGCCATATAATCTATTGTTGTCATCTTATGTTTTTGTTTATTTTTCAGAAAGATCACCAAGAACGTATCTACTATGCCATCAAGATACAAGAGGCGACCTGGAAGCCGCTACTATGGTGATTATTCAGCAGAAAAATTGAAGAGGGGTTCATAGTGGGTGTAATGAAATGGGGGGTCAAATTTTGGCGATGGCTATGTTTGAAAGACGAACAACTATACCGCTGGGAAGATGTGATCCAAAAAATCAACGCATCTACGTTCGAAAAAAAAGAGGCTGCTTTTCAATCCCAGAATTAGATGAAAATGAATTGGCGAAGATTTAAATGGCAATTTAATTGATAATTTATGCGAATGTTTGATCTCGATTCTGATATTGATAAAGAGTAGGTTGATTTATCTAGAGTTTTCATTGTTTTGTTACTTATTTCCGAAATATATTAATTCTTGCAAGTCATGCTGTGCTGTGTACTTAGTTGTATGAAAATTGTACTAGCAAAATAAAGAAAAGTTGATTTATTAGATGTAAAATTATTTTCCTTGCCCTTTGCATAATTACTTTGTCCCTACGTTAAAGAAACTTACGATAAATATACAAAAAAAAGGAGTGGGCCAAAGTCACCCGGTCTTAAGTAAGACTTTGGCCCAAAGTTTGACAAAATATATATATATGAAAACTTATATGTAACTTATATTTTTTTATATATACAGCTTCCTTGTATCCCCAATAATGTGCCAAAATTATTTAAATAAACATATAGTTGAAATTGTCGGAAATATGAAACGAAAATAAAAATGTTGTCGAATATTGGGCCAAAGTCATACGACTTTACCGGTAACGTGCTATTTACGTTATATTACAACTAAAATATTTACAATATATCTTAAGCACACGCATCCGTTCCCATTCACAACCAACGTCGAAGTCCCCCTTGCGTTTTTCTTTTCTTTTATTGAAATTCTTAATTTAAAAATGACAATTGGATTTATAAAAAAAATTTTGCTTCGCCATAGCAACTTTTTTCTGTTGATGAGACTTATGTTTGATCGAATGATAAGTAAATAAATATGAATATATGTTATAGTAAATCTGAAAATCACTAAAATACATTCATCAATACATCAAGTAAAAGTACCTTTGTTAGAAATCAAATTACATTCATCTTACTCCGAGGTATTTTGTTGAATGACAAAAGTTACAATTACTACTAATTCTAAAAAGGTTAAATAAAATAATAACCATGTAAAAAGATTCTTATATGTTTAAAAGACAAGTGTGTACAAACCTTAATTTATGGAGTGCGTGATTCACGTCTCATTAATCGCCCAACGAGTTTATTCTGTCTGATTGATTTGACTTGGCCGAGGTTATGGAATTACTGACATCTTAATAAAAAAAAGACACTCGACGGACACAATATTGAAAGACAATACTTGACGGGTTTAACGCGAAAGTCGATGACCAACCACGCTGTTTCAACTATAAATATAAAATCGTATGTTTTTTGATTATCAGAAGGGGATTTAATTAACGATAATTCAATACAAGGATTAACAACTTAATACATAAACAAACAAATTAATAATAAAATTCACGATATTACAAATACTTCAACGTATTATACTTCAGCATAGTTCAAAACTTCAAACGTCACTCAGCCGTACTAAAAAAAATAGATTAGTCGCACGCCTAAAACATTGTTGGCATGAATTTTGATCAATGCTAATTCTCCATTGGAATGGATTATCTATAAAATGAAATCAAATGCAGTTTAAGCGCAGATTTTATAATCAAGTAATGACCATACACACAGTATCATGTAGATTTCTGAACACGAGCCTGAAAGGACTAGAGTATATCACGGGTTGTTCATCCCTAACCAACCCTTGTTTATCTTTTACTTAAGATCTAACAGATTTCAACTTTTGCATGGAATCACCAGCTCAAGGAGCCCATAACACTTCTGCTATAAATACGGTTCATAAAACCACAAGTTCTTATAGCATTTTTTTCTAACACGATTTAATTTGTGTAGGTAAAGATACGACCGAGTTCAATGACCTCTACACCTGTATTACCAATTTTTTTTCTCCACTCACGTTTAGATATTTCATTAAGTATCTATATTTTTTATTTATGTATTGATTTCTAATTATAAAAACACGATAAAATATCAAGCGGTCTAGCTATCATATAATGATTATTGACGGAAAAATATATGGTATCATACTTAGCAAAGGACGTAAGTTATATAAGGATTTTAATTTTATTTACATACAAAGCAAAATGTGTACGTGATTCTAAGTTATCATTATTGTATGAAAAGTCATTTATTCATTCATACACTGCTACAATTGAGGTAAGAACGTAGAAAGCTGTCTCTGGGCTCGGTTTATTCACAGTACGTCTTCTAATAATTTGTAAGTATAAATAAAATATTAAGTAAAAGACTTCCGTAGAATATATAACACACTAAATGTACCTTTATTTCCGAAGGTACACGAATAGTCACGGAAATAATCGAACGTGACACGACCATTACGGCAAAAGGTTTCACAATTTACATATGATGTACATATACCTACTTACATAATAGAATTTATAATAATAGATACTAATAGCTTACTATTCCTTCCTTATAGTAACCGCGGAAGTAATATTCAATTCAATTTAAAATATGACAACAAGACCCATTTTGAGAAAACTACCCTCAAACGTAGCTTGGTCTATCATCACCTGATCATTGCTTGAGTGTAGATTGCCAGTAATAAAAATAAAATAATAATATTTTGCATATACTTACATATAAAATATCCAGTTTAAACATTAATTTGTATTTTGTCTTTCTGTTATTTATTATTTTAATAAGTAACGATTGAAACGATTTCTTACAAATGCAACAGAACGTAATGAGCTAGATGACAATAAACAGTCGCAATGGATTATTATCATTAGTCAAAATTCACGCTAACAATATTTCAAGAGTATGATTGGTCTATTTTGTTTACGGCTGAGTGACATTTGAAGTTTTGAACTCTACTCTCTCTAATCTATGCTCGAGCGAAACTTTTGAATACGAGCCCAAGAGTACGATCACGTGACTTAAAATATATATTCAAATATAATTAATATTTATAAATAATAATAAAATAGCTATTTTTAATAAATAGTAGGTTGTAAAACAATTATTTTATTGGATTATAATTATTTATTAAATTAAAAAGAAGAAGAAGCATGTTAATATTGTGAACAGGGTACAAAACAATATAAAACAATTAAAACACTTAAGACACGCACTGCTAACGGAAAACCAACTTAACTCCAACCAGCAAGATAACCGACCACGCTTACCCTAACGGAATCCTAGGGTTGCCATTTGAAAATTTGTCGTAGTGTTACAAGGTGAATAAACGTTTATACACAAAAAAGACCTTATGCGAGTACAAAATTTAACATTACCTGTTAATTACCTTTATTAGACTTATTACATGATACCTTGTAATATTTTGTTAATGAACAACCCAAAATAACTTTACGAACAAATCGACGAATAAAGTTTGAAACAAGCGAAACATATAACCGAGCAAATAAACATATTATTATTATTACATGTCTATCTATCCTCCCTACTATATAAATGTGAATGTGAGTTTGTTTGTTACGTTTTCACGCAACAACTACTTAACCGATCATCATAAAATTTTGTACACATATTTTTGGAGGTACTAGAAGTAACATAGGATACTTTTTATTAAAAAAATATATATTATTTTTTACTATAGTTTCCAATTGACTATAGTTTCAGCTGTTTGGAATTTTTCTATATTTATTTTTATTTCTGTCTGTAATTTCTATATATGCAGTATAAAACTATTTGAATTTTTGAGGTTAGATCATATTGATTCATTTCTATTGAAATGATCTCTGATATTTATTTAATGACTTAAATGCGAGCGAAGCCGCGGGTAAAAGCTAGTTACATATATTTTAAGATAGTCGTTAATATTTTGGCAATTTTCGTTTTCAAATGAAATAGCTTAATATAATTCTCCAGCTCATGAAAGTAAAAAAAACGTTTTTTCTTGATGACTTCAGATATACAACAACGAATAATTTACAAAAACAAACTATGCACAATGACAACTTTCAATCGCTCTCCTGTAAAATTGCAATTTTGTAGATCTTATCTTGTTAATAGGATCCAGTAATATGTAGATAAATCTTTATTTCGCATAGACCCTTTAGGCCAGCGGTTCTCAAACTTTTTTGGCGAAGAAAAAAGCCTTAATATAATTATAAAAAACTGATTAATATGTATTTATGAATAATCATATTGCAATGTAATATTACGTAATATTTAGTGGGAATATTTAGATGTAAGCTTATAATCTCCCTTTGGTAGGTATTTTTTGCAGTATTTTGCCCTAGGGTTATGCGGAACACACTTTGAGAATGGCTGCTTTAGGCTCTTGCGCATAGTCGGAATGAATGAGATTTGGAAAAGGCATATGACGAGAAGAAATCACAAGAACCTCGCCAATAGGTAGATGAATAGAAAAACAAAAATGAAAAGTAAAAATTACATAGCTAATTTATTAAAGATCAATCATAATACGCATTGAATAAATGAAAAACAAAACGAAGAAAAATTATATTGCGGAGAAAGTGTTCCGAAGGTTTCTCAGAAGGGCCGGGACAATAAAACCTTTGTTTGGACGGACGACTAACCTTGGCCCGTTTAAATTTAAACGCAGTAACATTATTCTTTATTATTTCACAAGATACGCACAACCTAAAAACCACCATCCACTGATCACGTATTGCTTCCATCTCATGTAGTTTCACATACTGACAAAAGAGAGCGTCCACATCTGAATTCGTCATTTCCACTTTCACATGATAAATCTGTTTCGTATATCACCCATCTTATCTTTATACAGTAAACTTAAGAAGTTCCTTACGACAATCATCCTTAGTTGCATGTACAACGAAACATGTAACAAAAAAATTGAAATCGAATTAATTAATATATAATAAATTAATCATTTGTTTTTTATTTTTGTTTTTTAATTTAATTAATAAACTACTTTAATTTAAATAAACTACATATTTATTAATAGCATTTTGTTGGACGCTTTACAATTTTTTTTTTAAATTGAGAATACTGTCCTGTACTATAATTAAAATATATAAAGCTTGGACATAACCAATGTCATTTTATGCTTACCCTTAGATATACAATAGGATGACAATGCCCCTATACAGTATACAGCCGCTATTCTTCTACATCATAGTAGATTTATTATATATTATTATGACATTAGTATGCAAGTGGACAATGCCAGTATACAGCAGCTAAATCAAATTGATAATTATTAAATTAATTACATTTATATTTGTATTTGTACTGACGAGTAGAAAGTAGCGCTCTATTGGAGCCCATTTACTAAAAGTAAATAAATAATTTTTTAAAAATTGGTTTGTAATAAAAGAGTTACTTTTTATAATATATTGTAATAATTAAAGAAGCTAACTGAAAAATTAATTAATATAATATAAAGAGTCCATAATTGAGTGCAATCGCCTTAAAGGACATAATACACCGCCATGTCGCGTCGCGGCCTCGCGTGGGAATGTCGAGTGACACGCGAGTTTATTGTTTTTTGGAATCAATTGTTGATATCATATTAACACGACTTTTCGATGCGTTCGTTTAATGATCGCTTTAAACGCGGGAGGTCTTTCGATCATAATTATATTCATTAGTGACTCCGAGGCGGTAATAATATACTTATTAATAATATATAGGACATATATGTTATTAATTTGACATTTATTGTAATCACTGTGTAATTATATTTATAAATTATTTACTTTTTTAAAATTTAGTTTTTTTTTGTTAATTATTTCACGTACAGGCTCGTGGTATTCTTCTCATCATACGCCTTTCCGAAGTCATTGTAGAGTCTAACGATGAGAAAGCGCACGCCTTTAGTGCCTATGCTAATAAACGATTTTCATTTCATTTCAATAATTTTATTGTAATTCACTTAAAATATATACACATACATTTTTGAACTGATACAAACATAACAAAAATCATATTATTATATAAAAGTTTTACAGCAATCTGACTGACGACCATACAGATGTGTGACAGTTGCCCCGATCTCGAAATCTCGAAAATCTCGAAACACGACTACATAGGTCACGCTAAATTAAGTAGCTCTCACTATCCCGGCTTTTTGTATATATAGGGGAAATATATATACAGAGTAACCTTAATGTCGCGACCCTCAATATAAAGATTTCCTCGATTTAACGAATTTTTCGAAATCCCCTAGAACTGCCCGTAAGAGCTAATGCAAAATATACCTTTACATTATGAATACATTCGTTATAAAAATCTTTTTATAACGAATTTTCAATCTTTGTAATATATTAAAAGAAAGTATTATTTACTTTTATTTAACGAAATTCGACATATAACGAAAAAGAAAGTTGAGATTAATATATTTTTTTAACCTTGTTAAAACGAATCGTAGACCAACCTAACCTCTGTATAACGAACTTCATTGTAACAAATTACTTGATATAACGGATTATTTTCTGATTCCCTTCAGTATCGTCAAATCAAGGTTGCATTGTATAAATACCTACTTGTTATTCATAAAAAACGAGACAATAATATTCACCCTCTTATAATAATCATCATAAAGCCTACTTTCTATTGAGGGGGCTATTCAGCGATAATGTTTGCGATGTACTGCGATATGTTTGTTGTGGCAAAACTTCATCACAATTTACTTTAACAATATCACGTACGGAGGGAGCAAACAAACCAAAATAGATGTCAACAATACAAATAAGTAACATGACACTTTATAAATAATGCAATAGTGTAGCATTTCGTGTTGTACCTACATTTATTTCATCACAATTAGCCTAATACTAGACTAGACTAGAAAGCGGTCTATGAGCGAAGGTTACCACTATAGTATTTTTTATTTATTTTGTATTGGGGCTTTTATCTGTCAAAACATATCAGTCCCATAGTGCCTCGCCTAAATATATAAAACTTAAAATTATAGGAGAGAGAGCCGCTGATAAACCATCTTACAGAAATCCAATCACATGTCTGACAACTGGAATATGGTCCTAAACAAAAGAGAGGCGAATTTAAAAATTCATTTGTTATAGAGTATACGACAAAAATATTTTCACATATCCATAGTAAAATTCTAATTGGTTTCAACTATCATAGTGACAGTTCATAACTTCTTGCGAAAGGAACACGTAGGTAATTTCCGAGAGTCCTTTTTACAATTTTAAATATGTTGCCTTTCATTTGTCTTTATTAAGTCGACTTGTTAGAATTGCGATTTCCATTGAAACATTATCGCTTATAGAAGTCTAGAGCAGTGGTCGATAAAGTGCAGCTCTGGCCCAAATATCCACGGAGCAAGCACATTGTTCGCATTAATAAATATTTATTAAGTATGAAATTTAGTGTAATAAAAGTTTACTAAATAAGCAGATATGGCTCCCAAATTTTTTTTTAAATTGTTGAAATATTCATATTCGGCTCTTTGGCTAATAAGTTTGTCGACCACTGGTTTAGAGTATGAAACTCTCGTTTATAGAGGTCTAGATATAAAAAATGACTCTCTCTAAAAGAGGTTCCTACACTGCCACTCATAGTTCACAGTCATTGCTGTCCAGGTCCGACTGCACTTGATTGATCCGGGTTGGCAGGGGCATTTTGTAGCGGATATTTTAAAATAAACATAATTAGTTATTGTTTTATATTATTGTGTAGATAGCAACAATGATGCATGCGTGTACATAGAAACAATAATGTCACCTTTAAATGTCCTTATTCGTCTGATAACCTTTGATACGTACAATAGTCGAATTAAACAATTTATTTATCGTTTAGGAACAATTAACATATCTCAGGTTTTAGGGTACCTTATAGTACTTAATATATAAATTATTTATTAGCTGGTATGAATATATTCTTTAAAGCTCGTACTTGTACAGTCAACTACAAAAATGAGTTGTTCAAATATTTTTTATGCTAACTGTACATATCGTAATAACTAAGTATATTAAGTGGCGAGTGAAATTTGAAATATTAAAACAGGACACGTTTAGACACTGTCTTTGGTGGAATTTAAAAAAAAACAAAACGACGTAATTTTTACTTCATTTAATTAATGTTTTATTTTAAAAAAATAGATAAGACTACAGACTACAAGTTGAAAAAACAAAAGTAAAAAATTTTAATAACAACAGAGAGAGAGAGAGAGAGAGAGAGAGAGAGAGAGAGAGAGAGAGAGAGAGAGAGAGAGAGAGAGAGAGAGAGAGAGAGAGAGAGAGAGATACAATAAAGTTTAGATAATATAAATAGAATGGAAAGTAGGAAATAGAATGCCTACACATATAGAGTTATTTTAATGGCAATGTTTGATGGCAAATTCATTACAATCATTATAACTACCCTACGTTCGGTTGCGTGGTAGAGATCACTGCTTAGTGATAAGACCGTCTTTTGTTCTTCTTTAAATGTATTATTATTATTATAATACAAACACTGGACACTATTTATGAGCACGCCATTAACAACTTTTATGAGATACTAGCCTTTACCCGCGGCTTCGCTCGCATTTAAGTCATTAAATAAGTATCAGAGATCATACTAACTATAGTCAATTGGAAACTATTATAGCTGCTATTTCGCAATATATTATATATTTGAGTGCGTGCAAAAGAAAAATCCACTTTTTGCTTTTCTGTTTTTATTGGGACTGCGTGACATTGGCAGTCGTATTTTTTATAAAACTTAATATAATTTATAAAAATCAAAAAGAGGCTGCGATCGCCAACAACTATAGGAAAAAAAAAATTATTTATTTAATAAAAAGTATCCTATGTTACTTCTAGTACATACCTCCAAAAATATGTGTACAAAGTTTCATGATGATCGGTTAAGTAGTTGTTGAGTGAAAACGTAACAAACAAACTCACATTCACATTTATAATATTAGTAGGTATTGTATTATTATCTTATGGTCCAGTAGTTTTGCTAAGTAATTTTAATACAAAAATTGAACTCGATCTTGACTTTTTTTTTACGTCTGACGCACTTAGTCCCAAGATAAAGATTTTAGTATGTCTTCCTTAATGTTGAGTACGGTCATGGTCCCCATTTTTTTTGTCAGCAATGTTCTGAATGCTGAAACTGTGTCGATACAACATTGTTCGGTATATTCGTTAATTATTTTTATCAATGACGAACTGAAGAGTAGGTGGTAGATATGGGGCATTCTTTTACAAACCGAACAGATTTTGGCAAAAATTGACCGACATATTTTTGATTTGGCTGAAACTTTTTTTACAGGTTCTGTATTGAAAAAAAAAAGAGACCCGTATTTTTTATTTTTTTACTTTTCACAATATTTTAGATGCTAGCCAGGATTGAAAATTCGCGATTTTGATGATTTTGGGCTTGAGGAGTAATTTTCAAAAATTCACAACTCCGGTTCTATTTGTGATATAGACGGGTTTTTCCTATCATTTTAAAGGTAAAAGAACAAGCTTTAAGAATAAAATATTTTTGAAAAAATTTTCTTAACAATTTAAGATTATTATTAACGATTGAAGTTTTTAAATTGATTTTTACCAATTGCCCCCACCTCGTATCGAGTTTTAAGTATTACCATCGTATTCTACGTTAAATTTTCTTTCAAAAACAGATTTTTAATCGATGGACAAATTATTATTACTATCGAAAAAAAAATTAATTAACATAGCGCGCTGCTTCGCATGGGCGCGCGGACCATACTGCGCGCCTTTCTTTCTTGTCTCTCATCGGTTTTCTTTGGAATATTATACATATTACATTAATATTATATATTTTTGATTAAATACTTTTATTTGTTCGTCGAGAAGGCTTTATAACAAATAGAAAACATAATATCAATAATAAGTACATATAAATAAAACACATCATTGTATAAAAAAAATACTTGATTAATATCTCAATATCATATTAAAAGTACCGTTCAGAATAACATTATTAACTGCAGCTAAATCAATCAAATAAATTCGTGAAAAAATGCGAGTAACCTATTTAAGCCACAGCCGAGATTTAAAAAAAAATGAAAAAAATATGGCCCAAACACGTCATTGTAAAAAAAGAATTTTTCAAAGTCATTTTTGGGACTTAAAAATTAAAAAAATCGATTACCTTTTTTAATAGCATGAAAGTACAACTCTTCACGAAGAAAATGCGTACCCGGACGATTTTCTATGATCTTCCCTAGGGCAAGAGTGACCATTTTCCGAAGACACTTTTTTTTTCGAAAAATCGATGTATCTCGGTAAAAAAATAATACTTTTTAATTTTGCAAAAACGAGCTTATTTGGCTAGTAAATACCTACCTTAATTGGTGAATTTCAAAAAAAGAAACAATAAATTAAAAAAGTTATTATAAAAACAAAAAATGGTCATTTTCGACGATTTTTTTTTAAATAACTCGATAAGTTATGCATCGAATTAAACTCAACAAAAACGAATCGATGCATTTTTTTAATACCTACAACTTCCTAATTTAACTTTTTCTAATCGGAGACATTGTTTTTGTTTTATTAAAAAAAAAACAGTTTTTTCGAACTTTCGGAATTTTTTAGGTTAGGTTCGCCATTCTGGCGCGAGTTGCTCCACACAGACACTCATATTCTTTTTTTTTTCCTATACGACTGTACTGTATTTTTTTTGTCGGGGTTAGAATTTTTTTTACTTTTTTTGTTCATTGATTGGACTATATGCGAAGCAGCGCGCTATGTTAATTTTTTTTTTTCCGATAGTAATAATAATTTGTCCATCGATTAAAAATCTGTTTTTGAAAGAAAATTTAACGTAGAATACGATGGTAATACTTAAAACTCGATACGAGGTGGGGGCAATTGTTAAAAATCAATTTATAAACTTCAATCGTTAATAACAATCTTAAATTGTTAATAATTTTTTTTCAAAAATATTTTATTCTTAAAGCTTGTTCTTTTACCTTTAAAATGATGTAAAAAACCCGACTGTATCACAAATAGAACCTGAGTTGTAAATTTTTGAAAATTACTCCTCAAGCCCAAAATCACCAAAACCGCGAACTTTCAATTCTGGCTAGCGTCTAAAATATTGTGAAAAGTAAAAAAAATAAAAAATACGGGTCTCTTTTTTTTCAATATAGAACCTGTAAAAAAAGTTTCAGTCAAATCAAAAATGTGTCGGTCAGAAAGGTGTTCGGTTTGTAAAAGAATGCGTGCAATGCATCCTCCTGTCGCAGCAGCACCAATATGGTGTCTGCGGCCGCAGAGGTGGGAAGATGTCGGAGCAGTGCTGGCAAGAATCCTCGATGCGCACGAAACTGGTCCAGTACCCGCAGACACACTATGTTGTAGAGACACCAATCCTGCACACACAAGAATTCACTGCCTCTCCTGAAACTCACCTGGGCATACACCTCAGCACTCACCTCTTTGAAGCTCTTGGCCAGCAAAGTCTCTACCATGCGACTGAAGTAGGAGGCCAACAAGGGGTTCAAAGGCGGTTCCTGCTCTAAGAAATTGCACAGTCTGTTCATGAGAGCAGCATCAGATGAGAGTTTGTCCTTAAGAGTGGCCACATGACTGGTGAGGACCTCACAGGCTATGTTGGAATACCGATACTGCAGTTGTTTATCCACCTTCTTGGGAGGCTCCTCTGTGATCATTGTGATCAGCTCCGACAAAATATCAGGACGAGTCAAACTGAAGTACCAAACATTAATGGATTGGAAGAGTGCCGTGAACACATAATTCGGTAGCGTTATACATCATCCATACTTAACATAACTTATTACTGATAACTTATATTATTTTACTTATATGGTGGCTAGTGTTAACAACAAAAAGATAATGAGTGTTAATCAATGTATATAAACATGATCCTATATTGCATTCTCCACTGTCTGTGTAATGCAAAGGACTAGCTGATTGGGATTCAGCAGCAAAGTAAAAATTGTCTGATACATTAAGCGGAATGTCGAGTTTCAGCGATGATACTTACTACTGGATAAGAGCCGTATTATTTGCTTTACATTCTGTTAAGATTTCACTAGATTCGAGCACCTGCGTTAACGTCACGTTCTGCAATGAACACATTATTTACGATGTAGTATATTACACCACCCTGATCAATGCTCACCTCAAGACGTCTTCTTTAGAACATGATAAGAGCTAACGCGATTTATCTAATTTCCTTACCTCTTCTTTCAGTAAAAACGTCAAGCCTTTACCTAAAGTATAATTGCCGCTCCAAAACATGATTATAATAAAAGTACAGTCTTATTTTATAGTAAAACAAATACACCATATACTAATATAACACTACAATTCGTCCTTTTTATAGAAAATGTAAATAGATAAAGTTCTCTCAGTCCCCGTGCAAAATCCGACCTAGCACCACAGACAAGATTTTTTACCTTCAAAAATGGCAAACGTGTCTATGCCCGGCTGCCGTTATCAAACAACCTAGAGCGCGAGAACGAATCCATTCTATTTCACATTTCGTAAGCGATTTTTAAAAATTCGTTGGGTACTAGTATTAGTAGTAACTAGAGGCGAACATTTGCACAATTTTATTAATTAGTCTAATTCTCGATTGCGCCATCTAGTAGCTAACATTCGAACTAAAAGCAGAGTAATTCCTGATAAAACGTATAGATGGCGCCCTCGCCACACATTCCTACGCCCACCGTATTGAAATAATTAATAAAACATGTATAAAATCTTTTATTTATGTAACAATTGCATAGCTAGTTGTTCTGCTTCATGAACAGTGAGTGACGCAGGTGTGTGTCGCTGTTTCCTCTTCTTAGGCTGCGTCCCACCCGCGTCAGGTAAAGGCGATCTCTTGGATCCTCTGAAAATAATATAGGACCTGGCATGTGACTACACTTTATCTGGTTAGAGAATTTTAACATTTTATACAAAACTCAGTACTCACCTGAGTGTTTCTTCACTATCATGATCATCTAATGTTTGTTCTTTATTTCTATATAACTTGTCGGGATCAGGCAGCCAGGATAGATCAGGTCCATCTGACTCAGGCTCTGAACCAAAGTAGTCTACCTCCTCTTGTTTTTCTTTCAATTTTCTCTTCTGATCCCTGTGTCTGGCTTTCACCTTTTCCCTGAACCTCTGTTTGTCATATTTGTCCTCTTCTCTCAACAAGAGCATGGACTTCTCAATATCCAGCTTGTCCTCCTGTTCCTCCATGAGCTGCTTGCCCACTTGGGATCTAACTGCAGCTTTCTCGTCCTGCACAGTGTCGCCATCCTCTGTGAATGTTACTTTTGTGTTCACTTTCACATTCCTCTTCAGCAGTTTCTTGGCAATGGCAGCCTTCGTTAATGGTTTCTTTTGTCTCCGGGGTTTTGCAATGTCTGTCACCTCCACCTCCTCAGCACCCAAAATGGTATTCATTTTGGGTTTCAGTAACTCTTCATCATCACTCAGTACTTGGCTCACTTTAAAATCAATAGAGTCTATTTTCTTAGTGAAGTTATCGGAAGTGGCATGGGGCACCTGCTTCTGCCTATATTGGTGTTTCTGCAGGAACCTCACGGTGGGCGGCACAATGAGACCCAGTGACCTGGCGTATGCAGCCGTGTCTAGCAAACTTATATCAAAAATGTCTTTGTTCTTCATTACAAACACAGATTTAATATAACTGACGAAAGCCCTCTGTGCACTTTGCTTCAATTCAGGCACCTCAGAGAGCAGAGCCTCTATTTTCCGCAGCGGTGCTTGTACTTTGGAGGGATCCACCGCTATCTTGTTGATAGGTATTTTGCAGCGGTTTAGGATCGGAACTATCTTCTCCTCATGTGGCAGTAAGACCAACAACCCCTCCCCCTTGCCAGACACTCCCCGAGCTGTCCGACCCGCCCTGTGGATATAAGTGTCAGCATCTTCAGGACAATCCATCTGTATGACCCAGTTCACTTTGGGAAAGTCTAGTCCCCTGGAAGCCAGGTCTGTAGCGAACAGGACCACATTGGACTTTCTACAGAAATCATGATAGATAGCCTCTCTCTTAGCCTGATGCAAGGAGCCATAGAGTGCCAACAAA
Source organism: Tineola bisselliella (assembly GCA_028551675.1). Taxonomy (NCBI): domain Eukaryota; kingdom Metazoa; phylum Arthropoda; class Insecta; order Lepidoptera; family Tineidae; genus Tineola; species Tineola bisselliella. Next base: position 32,073 of record JAPWLS010001483.1, on the reverse strand, counting down.
CTGACACCAGGCCGCAGTCGGCAGAATAGCTCATATGTATATTTGACTTGCTTGCAACTAGCCATAAATACCAATATTTTCTGCTTTAAATGATTTTTGATAAAAGACCACAAAATCCCCAGCTTCTCATGGATATCACAGATAATATAACTTTGCTGCAGCGTCTCTGGAGTGACAGTGGCAGCCTGCTCATGAGGCGCCACATGCTCTGGATGCTGCAGACTCAGGCGGACCAGGTCCCTCACAGAACTGGTTTGAGTAGCAGAAAACAACAAGGTCTGCCTCTGCAGTGGCAAATTCTGGATAATAGCATTCATGGTGTCCTGGAAACCAAGATCCAGACACCGATCAGCCTCATCCAATACCAAGAGTTGCAGTGGGTTGCAGTCAAAGAGAGGGTTCTCATCCATGTGTTGCAGCAGTCGGCCGGGAGTGCAGATCAGGATGTTAACTCTGTCCATTCTCTTTCTTTCGAACTTCAGGTTTTGTCCTCCAATAATAAGGCCAGCAGAAAAGTCGTGGAACCGGCCCACTTTTCTCAAACACTCGTATATTTGGTAAGCTAGCTCCCGGGTTGGAGATATGACCATGGCACCTGTGCCGTCCAGCCTGGTCCACTTTCTAATAAACAAATGCTCCAAGATTGGTATCAAGAAGGCTAAAGTCTTCCCAGAGCCCGTACGAGCCGCACCTAATATGTCCTTTCCCTGCAAAGCCAAGCCAATTACATGTCTTTGTATTTCTGTTGGTGTTTTATAATTATTTTCTGTAAGACCCCTTAATGTCTTCTGAGATAAGGGGAAATCTTTGAATGTTTTTATTTCATCCGGATTTATCTGAAATAATAATAATTATATACCATACGAGGGCAATGTAAAGTAAATATTCCTATAAAAGGTATACCTTATCGTATTGAGCTTGTAAAAACTGTATGGCGGCGTCCTCCTCTGCGCCAGCCTTCTTCCGTGGTCGGAATACTTTCCTTCCTTTTTTACGGTCTTCATAATTGCTGTGCTTCATTATTATTTATCTAAAACTACATACAACATAATATCAACTTATGATTAACTGCGCACCCCACATGGCGCAAACTTCAAACTATACTTATCAAAGACAATTATATTATGAAAGGGCGACCAATCAAAGATCATCATAGACAACTTTGATAATATTTAAAATAGATGGGTAACACAGCCTTCTCAGCTACGAGTAAAGCTCCATCTGCCTTCCCCGAGATCAACTAATTATACGAATAAACAAATTCAAAACACATTATCCAACTTCATCAAAAATCAGTTGATAAATAGTTTCCTGCTTGGTGCGAAAAAATGTTCACTTTTTGTTATGAAAGAAAACTTGAATAATGAAAAAACACATGGAATATAAAACGATCGATGCAGACGACATAAACGGCTCAAAATGCTAATTAAACTGCCGGGGATCTGTCGCAGCACTATTTTTTAGTTATAATTACGATCTATGTGTGATTCTTTCCAATTAATTGAGTAAAATGAAAGGAGTCTAACTATGATACTAGACAATGCAGAGGCAAAACATATATACATTGCACATTAATTTTGAAATTGCCGCATTTTTTAGGTCTACTGATTCGGCTGCTGCACTGCTGTGTGTGTGTACATGTGAAAAACGCGCACTCGGATTTTTATGTCGTGTATGTTTGTTTCTTGTAGAGAATATTATTTGCTTTAAAGAATCCAAACAAGTGTATACGGGTGGCGTGAAAGGGTAATCAGGCTTGGTCGGCTCCTGTGATCCTGTAAATTTCGGATTGAGAAATGACCGCGGAGAACGAGCGGGAAATATATCACAAATTGGAAGCTATGAAAGAAATAAGGTGTGTAACTTTCAGAAGTGATATCTGACATCCATCACTTGCATTGATTTGTTTATTACTTTAATTGACGCACATAGTTTTGTTGATAGCGTATTTATTAACTATTAATAATATCAGGGAGCTTTTATTTGATAAATGTCTGGTGGATTTCGGTGTTCTAAAAATATTTGCGAGTGGAATGCGCGTGTCTTACCAGCATTATTTGCTATTGCATTAAATAATTATTTAATTAAGTAACCTAACGAAGAACCAACAAAAATGACTCTTTGTTGACATCAATTAGCCATCATATAATGTGAGAATATAGTATTGTGAGCAACAAGATAACATGAAACTTATATGGCGAGGGATTTATTTATTATTAATTTACATATGATATGATTGACAACAGAACAAACCCAGCCAACCTTGTGCATGGTTTATCACACAAAATAGGGATGTCAATATTATACATTATAACAATAATATGAAGTATCATTCTCATATCATAGTCTTGATTGTAAAGACTTGCTTTCCTATGAGTTTCTGCTGATTATGAATTATGATGATAAAACAGTTCCAAGTCCCATTCCAGTGGCCATTTTCATCTATATTGTTTTATGTTCTCTGGCATTCAGGAACAAAACCATAACACTGGAGCGTCTGAAGCGTAGTATTCTAAATGAGGTGCGCAGTGGTGACCAGGAAGGCCGGTGTCTGGCACAGTACAAAAGAGAAATGGAGTTGCTGCAGCAGGAGAAGATGAGCCACGTGGAAGAGTTGCGGCAAATACACGCAGACATAAATGCCGTAAGGCTATTTGGGTGTGGTCTTCCATTATGTGATCATTTCTAAAGCTATATCAATGTGTTAGATGGAGACAGTGATAAAGCAGACTGAGGAGAGCATGGCCCGGAAGCTGGGAAACGCGTCACGCCTCCACGAGGACTATCGACCACTGAAGACTGAGGTGGATCTGCTGCGGCGCCAATGTCTCGGCTTGGAGCGGCTCCCGGACCTGCACGAGGAGGAAGGCAGTCCCGTGACGGCGGAGTACGTAGGGGTGCAGTCTAGCCAGTGTGGGCAGTCTGGGGCCGCAGTAACCGCGTGTGATTGCAGCCGCTTCCCTCTGCCGCGCCCGCCGCCTGCGTTTCCCGCGCTGCCCGCCGCGTCCGCCCGCAAACCGCCGCCGCCGCCAGCCTTCAGGTCTCTATCCACAGACTATATCTCGCTCAGGTTCGCTTCCTCCACCTCGCCTTGGCCATCATCTGTGTGTTCGTTTTTGTTTGCCGTTTTTATTATTTGCCATCATTGAGATGTGTTGTGTGAGTGCATGTGATTAATGCGAAGTGATTGCAGACAACAGCCGCCGCCGATGAAGTCTTGTCTCTCGTGCCATCAGCAGATACATCGCAATGCGCCGATATGTCCACTCTGCAAAGCAAAGAGTCGTTCCAGGAACCCCAAGAAACCAAAGAAGAAATAACCCCTTCCACCGATAATGCTGCGTTCATAGTCTGTGTCCAATGTAAATATTCGTACGTCTGTTATTAGTGTGTAGTCATCTCGTGTGTTGAGCCTCAGAAAGTACTGGACTTGACAGGAGTTGTATATAAGATGCACAAACAAATGTGTATCAGAATAACTTCGAACAGTCTCCTTATAATAGGTATATTATTTATTAATTTAGTTGTATTTTGTATTAATGTTTAATATATCATACTACCCTCTTGTAAATATGTGTGTCAATATTAAACCAATTGATTATTCCAGTGCAATGTTTCATTGACCTGAGCTCAACTCACTCAAGCAGTCAAATATAAGTTATCAAGCAGAACTAGTTTTGTGGAGATATTTAAGATCCAAACAAATCATAGAGAAAAGCTCGGTTTGTTTCCTCAAAATATTTACAGTGAAGAGGAGCAAACACGTGATACGCGTCATCTGCTATCGGCGTCCGGCGAGGTCGACAACACTGATTGGGCACATGCGGTGAACCCACACGGGGTTATCGCGCAAACGAACACAAACACTCTTAAATAACATTTAATTATTTTTATTTAAATTTAAAAGAATTAGACGAGCGGATAAGAGGCAGCCGTGGCTATGCCGCAGTGGTTCTGGCGGTTGCGCGCCATCCGTATGTAGCCTAGGTCGCCCCACGAACGCCCCCAAGAGTTCTTCACAAGCCAATAGTCTCCAGCCGTCTCGTCGGTGCCATATCCCACCACTAGCACGCCATGGTCGAGATTCTCACTAGAACAGTTCTCGTCAAAGTACACACCCTTAGAGTAGAACTGAAAGCTCTCCTGTGAGGCATCAATGGCCACTGACACAGGCCCCACGCTGGCCACAGCCCGTAGCAGACTCTCCTCATCTCCAGAAGCCACGTCCACAAAACCCACATCATCCGCACCCACATTTTCAGCTTTGAATCTGCATTTATCGTCCACAGCCTCGTAAGGGTAGGAGGCTTCAGTGTCTACACCCTTGTTGTCCTTGATGTATTCAAAGGCTTTGTCCATGAGGCCACCGTTGCAGCCATTGTTGCCATATGTGGAGGAGCAGTCTATAAGATTTTGTTCACTGAGTGAGACCAGCACTCCAGTCTTGCGGAAATGTTGCCCTTCTAAAGCACCCGTCTGCAAACATATGCCGTTACATGTAAATCTGTTGGGTTGGGGTCACCATCACCGACTCTCTCTCATACTTACAGTGCTGAATGACCAGCATGATCCGCATTTGCCCTGATCTTTTATCTCTGTGACAGCACCTTTCTTCCTCCAGTCCACTTGGCGAGGAAGCTGCAAATTCTCTGGTGCGAGAAATGTGGCTCCTCTGACAGCAGGCTGACCTCGCAAATCATGTCTAATGAAAAATGAAATGTTATTATATGTCATTCTGCCTTCATGTGTGATCTGATGATACTGACTTTACACTTTTATTGAAACCATTCATTAGTTGAACAAACTCATGATGCAGCAGATCTCCGTATTTGTTCTGTTCCAGTTTATACTTGACAAGGCCCTGCTCATACTTCTGGTTGTGTTTGGCTATCTTGTGCTTGTTCTCAGCATATATCTTCATGCGGAATCGGTCCTCTGTCTCACTCTCATAGGCTTTGCCATGCTCCAACTTGAACGCGTTCCACTCCTCCCTCACCAGATCAAAGAATGAGACTGCTGTGGTGGACATCACCAAGCACATCAACACTGCGAGAGACTTCATCTGTAAAAGTTAGTGTATGTGTTAATAAGGCGAAACATTTGGTTATACGACAGCCCAGACACCACTCTGGCATTAGCCATTATATTAATTTGAAACTACCTACATATGCAAATAAACATTTGATAAGCGAACATGTTAAATTCAAAACATGCTGTTTACTATGTTTCACAGTGGGCATGCAAAAACATAATAAACACTCTATTTTAGTTAAGTGGCGCAGTTTATCTCAACTTGGTTATGCTCGGAGAAAAAATCTTAATCAAAATAAACTGGTACAGCTAATTACACCTAACGTACTAATAATGTACTGCACATTATCAATATAAGGTATTTGATAAAAAGCGCTTCAAAACAATGAAGTAAATAGTACAATAATAATGAAGCTACTTACTATATAAGTGCAGACTGGAAGACAAAGGAATGAACAATGAGCAATACGAAATTCACGAGCACAGGGACAAATAATAATAAAGCACAACGGTCTTTGTTTATATACTACTAATAACCAGAGACAATATTGAAGCACACACAGACAATACACTAGTATAGTATAATCTATGGCCACCGAAGAAGCATTTGCACTCAGAGAGAGACAGGGCATCCACATGTACGCTCTCGCTCGCGCATATAAGGCTTTGGTTATTCGTTGGAATATTTTTTCGCTGGCAATTTGAAAAGACAAAAATGGCCGTCCGATAGTCGAAGCGGCTTCCTGTCAAAATAATTGCATTTGTAATAATTTAAAGTTCGTGAACGCGGCCGGTTTCTGACGTTTTATTTATCCATATAAATGTTAAATAAAATATCGATGATGTTTCTTTAGATGTATGAAATCGTGCGGTCACCGAAAGATCAGCATCTTGGATAGTAGTCTGTCGGGTTCCATTAGCGACGATGAGCGATCGCCCGTCCAATGGGCCGCGGCGGTCGAAGAGACTACGAAGAGCTGCAGTCGCCGCCTCCGCTTCGAGCTCCGACTCGGATTGTTCGTCTCCGCGTTACAGGTTCCCGGATAGCGACGAAGCAGTCGCGTCGCGTCCTCATGATATCGAGGCGGAGGATAAGTGTTCAATATGCTTGCAACGTCTGCAAGGGCCGGAGTTGGGCTCTCCCGGCGGTTGCAGTCACGTCTTCTGTCTAGAATGCATTGTAAAGTGGTCCATGAGCAGCAACACTTGTCCTGTAGACCGCGACGCATTTTACACGATTTCGGTGCGGAGACACCCCGGAGGACCCGTGGTTCGCGTGATCAACTTATGCTCGCAGCTGAAGCAGCAGTCTATGCACCCGACCGCCTGTGAGGTAACAGGAGCGTGTTGCTGACGAGAGGTGTTGTGAATGTAGATATGGATGGTGTATAATTTGTTGCAGATGTGTGTCAGTGCGGAGGGTTCGGCTACCATGTTGATATGTGACAACTGTTCCAGGGGCTTCCATCTGGAATGCCTGCGACCCACTCTGGAGCAGGTAACATTGGAATATTAGTTGCAGTGCAATATATGCTTATAATCTATATAACTTGCCTTATTATTTCAGTTGCCAAATGTGCAGTGGATCTGTCCCGGGTGCAACACTCAGGGGGATGTTAGTTTCCATCAAATTGTGGTGATGCTGAGTAACTTCTATGGGCACAGAGAATATGACAGACTTGATGGTGAGTACTAATTGAAAGCTTTGCTCTTCATCAAGAGCTGTAGGTGAGTCACAGTGATTGCAACTTTGCTTGTGCTAGCTGAAATATAATTATGGTAATAATAGGGTTGTAGGTTTCATTCAAAAGAATATTTTAATTGATCAGATGTGTCTTCAGAGGAGGAGGAGGGCAGGGAGGAGTTTAGAAGATTTTTAGATCACATGAGAGCAGAACCAGAAGCTTTCTATCAGCACTTACGAAATGTTGTACCTGACAATTTTGACTTGATTGCCGGTCGCCAATATCACCTGGAGCATTATGACTCGTACAATGAGCCTCAGCCCTCGACTTCCACGGGCCGTACGGGGGGAGAGGGAGGTTCTCGACGACCTCCACCCAAGAAACGCAAGTACAAGAGAAGAACACGTCCAATGCACACAAATTACACCCAAGCAAAAGAAAATTCTATAGTATTAATGCGGAATAAAAAACAAGAGGTAATAGTCATAACAAATGACTTGCAGGATTTGAATAGTGCTATATTATTATGTATGGAGTTACAGGTGTCTGTCTGTGGGGACATGCTTGTGACGCTCTGTGCAGTCCCCGTGCAGGAGGAAGTGCAACCGACCACCGAAGCCTCCCCCGTGTTGGCCGTGGGGCCCACTTCAGACATACTCACTACTTACAGACAGGTGAATGGTCATAGATTCTGAGTATCAAGGAAGAGTACATATATGCAAAAGAAAGATTTATTATTTTGAACAAAAGCTTTAACGTCTGTCTGTCATATTTCAGGCAAGAATAAAAATGGCGTCTTCAAGTCTGTTAAGCATATTGGATGCTCACACTGTGTTACGCGCGCAAACATCACTTTTGTCTGTGGAGGGGTTCCTTGAGCGAATTGTGGAGCCTCGGCCCGTGTTCCAGGGGAAAGCCACCAAGATGGACCTAGAGCGCATCTCAGAGAAGACGCGCGCGGCGGGTGGCGGTTACCAAGGCAGTGGTGGAGGCAGACCCCCTTCTCGGCCGACACATGCGCCGCCTCGCCCCGCACATGCCGCACATCGGCCTGCACCGCCTGCCCCATATGACCCCACTCAACCTACGCGCGGCGACTCCAGCGAGGATGACGGCGATTGTCCCAACTTCTCCGTGTACTCTGCGACCAGTGTGCACATTGCTGGGCGGGATGATGATGAGGAGGCGGACGAGAGATGTCCCCTCACGAGGAATACGCGCACACCTATTAAAATTAAATTCAACACACACACATTGTTAAAAAGACCTGTTGGCTTGTATGATGATGAAGAGGACTCCATGCAAGACGACATGGAGGAGAGTGTGGCGAACGCCGATGTTGTACAACAAAAAGGTCTCGAGCGAGTATTGGATGACATTGATGACTTTGAAATTGATAAAGTGAGAGATTCCAATGAAATGGAATCTGTGTGTGATGTTGCAGCCCCGTCTACCGAGAAAGAGGCTGCTGACCAGGCTGACAATGGAGTTATCAGTAATAATGGCCATCATGTCAACAACACAGATGATGTGGTATCTGACAATTATGAAGACATATCTTTGAAAGAGGAGGAAAGGGAGGAGGCCAATGAACTATTTGATGATGACTTGGACTCTCAAAACTGTAAGAAGACTCCTCTTGATAATAATGGTGAGAAAAAAACAGAATCGATCAGTGAGACCGAAGATGAGAGGAGTTATACACCGTGTTTAGATGAAAATAAATCTAAAGACAACTCATTAGAAGTTGGAAAAGAAAATATAGGCATAGAAGGTCTCGATACAGAAATGATTTCAGAGGATGAAGGTAATGAATTGTTTTCAGATGGAGAGAGATCTGATAAGTCACGTCGCATTGTTAAACGTGAGAATCGGGTTCTCGACAAGGAAGATGGAGAAATATCAGAGAAAAGGAAAGGCTTGGCGGATACAAGCAACCGGGATGATCCTAAACGTAAAAAGAAAAAAGAATCTAAGAGAGATAGCAAAGACAAAAGGATAAAGAATAAAAAGTCTGATGTGACATTCAAAAAATTAAGCAAGAACGGAAAGGAGAGAAATTATAGGGACAAAGAGGACAGGAACAATCGGCATTCATCCAGCGACAGAGATAAAATGAGACGCAAAGAGAAAAGAAAAGACCTTCAGCGGTACGACGTACGCACCCTCGTCGGTAGAAAGAGACAAAAAGATCCTTTCGGTAGGGACGTCTCTCCCGCGCGCCATTCGCGCACTCCTTCGCCTGTCTCCATCCATTATCGTGACGAACGCAGAAGACGAGATTTCTCGAGGCGCTCCGATTCACGTGGCAGGAACTCCATCTCCAGGTCCGCCACTCCCAATCTCTCTTCTACAAGGAGATCTCTCACACCGTCTAGGCGACGTTCTACTTCACGGAAAAAGAGAAGATCCATGTCTCCGAAACCGCGGCGATCCATTTCTATAGGAGCCGACAGAGCGCAATCTCTCATATTGAAGAGATCCGCGTCTCCAAGGCCGAGGCGGTCGGCTTCGCCCAAGATCAGAAGATCGCCGTCGCCCAGGGCTCGAAGGTCGGTATCTCCTAGAAACAAGAGGTCCACATCTCCTCGGGGGAGAAGATCAATTTCTAGGAGTAGGAGGAAACGATCAGCCTCTGTAAGAAGAAAGAGCCCTTCTCCTGCGAGACGGCGAGCGACACCCGTTAGAGGAAGGAAACGACAGAGGCGGTCGTCTTCAAGAACGCCCAGATTGAAATTGACAAAAAAGAAAAGACGTTCGCGATCGCGGCCGCTTGAGAAACGTTCGAGGAAAAACAAACGTAAGAGCAAAAGTCCTAGAAAGAAATCTCCGAAACAGAAGAAGAAGAAAGCGGCAAAGAGCCCCAGCCCCGAGCTGGAGCTCTCACCTGCACTCTGGCCCGACTCTGACGACCCTGCCTATGCATGGTCCGGTGGCTCCCCCGGACTTACCCCGCCTCGACGTCGGGATCCTCCTGGCAAGGAAGTGTTTACTTCTGGAGATAACATACTCGTCAGCGTCAGCTTCGATGACGAAGGTCGCAGACGCCGTCGTCCTCGGCGGGACCTCGTTGCAAAGCCAGTTGCCATTATCGACCTCGACCGCTCCCCTTTCCGCGAGATCACACCCTCACCTGAGAACGTCATCGTGCTTAGCGACAGCTCCCCTTCTCCGCCCGCGCCGGGGCCCAAAACACCTCCCACCCCCGTCGCACCGGATCCGCCACCGCCCACCGTTGAGCCTGCGCCCTACGACCCCTTTGAGCCGACTAAATCTCCAGAGCCGGCGCCTATACTCATGACGCTCGAGACGGCACAGCAGACCAACATGTCCGCCGACGACGTGGTCAACCAGAGGCCCGTGTCGCCGCTGGAGAAGGTGCTGGCTCTGCTACAATCTACACGCGACCTCTGTCCCGCCCCGGCGCCATACGAGCAGCCGGCGCTCCCGCCTGCCCCCAGTCCGCCGCCGACGCAACCAGAGCCTGCGCCGGAACTAGAGTCACCGTACTCGCCGGGATCTGGTGACTTTGGAGATCTGTTCTCTCCGCCGCCACAACAGGACGCGGCCGGGAGTACGTCCGCACAGGACGCGTTCGATGTCCTCTTCGGGAAACAAAACAAGGGCAAGAGCAAGGACGCCAAAGAACGCAAGCCTAAGAAGGGCGCCGCTGACAAGTCCCGTGTGGGCGTCAGGCTGGACGAGGACGACCTCAAGATCCTGGACGAGTTGCCGAACTCTGCCGTCGAGATGCAGGTTAAGAGCAAGGTAGGGCGCGTGCTCTGGCTTCGGTCCAAAGAGGGAGCGATCACTTACGCAATTTATTTATAGTTCTTGAAGAAGCTCAACAGACAGGAGCGGGTCGTGGAAGAAGTGAAGCTGGTGCTTAAGCCGCACTACAACAAGAAGCGGCTCTCGAAGGACGACTACAAGGACATATTGCGTCGGGCGGTGCCCAAGGTAGGTCACGGCATGGCCGAATGTGATGTGATTGCTACATGTGGTCGCTCGTGTTGCAGATCTGCCACAACAAGAGCGGGGAGATCAATCCGGCCAAGATCCAGGCGCTGGTGGAGGCGTACGTGAGGAAGTTTCGCAAAAGACGCAAACTCGGCTTACTTTAATACTGATCGATAGATGTGTAATTATTATTTATGTATTAACATAATTATTTACAAATTAAGCGTTTATTTAATGTTTTTATTATTAAATTTTAAAAGCTTACTTTAAGCGACTTACTTCAATGATCCGCGACAATCGCTCATCACTTGTGTAGATATAAAAAGTATTTTGAATATAACTTACATTTATTGTAGTTGTGTTTTATTTTCAATGAGGACGCATCTTCCCTTTGCGAGTGTTGCGCCGGTCGCACAGTGGTCGGAAAATCGAGGTCCCTAACCGTAGAATTTTTTTGTCATGAAATTAAAAAAAAAATTGGTATCTGGTATACCAATGTATGGTATACAATGTCTGGTATGGGTAGAACCATGTGGGAGAAAATACATTAAGTACGTTTTGAAATTAAATGGAACTGAAGGGCTCGTGCTTGCATAGGCTCTCGCACCATACACGGTGAACAAGATCGCGCACCTTTAGGCGCCTATTCGCGTGTAACAGACTTGAAATTTCGTGAAGTGATTTACAAATTTTTGATGTTTCAATAATAATACCGAACCCTTTGAATGAAAATACTTTTAAAATAATAGACATTCATATAATAAGTAAGAAAATAATATACAGACTAGAAATTAATCTAAGACTTAGATTAATGTCAAGATGCATTGGAAGTATAATATTAAACTACATAATGATAAAGCTTGATTGTGCATTTAGTGGGCGTTAAATCTATAAGATAATTGGTATTTTTTCTTCAAACACCACCCTACCTAAAAATTCATGTGTAACACTGCAGTTTCGGTCTTAAAATACGAGATTATGCTATTGACAATATAAATGTAAATTGCGATTACAAATAGAGCGCACTTTACACAACATACGACTACACATACCCCGCGTATATATTTAAAAATTGCCATTCAATCGGTTACAGCGAAGACTCCTTTGCACTACTCCATTTATATGCTTTAAAACTGTTTTAGCTATAATGCGAAGCTCATTGCTGATCTGGTTGGTTATTTTATAGTTAAATCGAGAAGAGAGTATCATAATTTATTAATTTTCGGAGTAACGTGTTAACATGAGAAATACGTTTCGGGTCAATATAATGTCGATTGTATTGAAAATGAGGGATATTTCATTAATATATTCGTGAGCGAATTCGATGGCAAACCCTCTTAAATTTATATAAATAAGAAGAACAAGCAAGGAATCGTACTCGCACGATCTCCTAAACTATTCTATTTGTGCGCGGTGCATAACTCGTACTCGTCCCTTGTTTTTAGTTTTAGAATTACTTATCTGTGGTCGCTGGTCATTTATTGCTTTATTTGCTGTGAGAGTCGGCTGATTGATGTGTTGTTGACGGTTATCTGTGCGTCGCGAGCTTTAGTTACGCTTGGTTGCCCACGATCGCGGCGAAGGAGTGTGATTGTGCGAATATATCGAACCGACGTCATGCGGTCAATTCTTATAATTGCGGCATTATTTAGTGCAGCAAGTGCATCCTTTATAAAGTGAGTGTGAGTGAATGAAGTGAGCGATGCTACCACTTTATAATACAATATTCATGTGCATAATTGATAATACTAATATATGGGATACAAGAGCGTTTAGATAGATCCTTTTCATTAGTCATCAAAATTCAATACTATCCAATATTTAGAAATTAATGGATGTTTTATTTGCAGAGTACCACTGTATCGCATGCAAAGTGTCCGCAGTGCATTGCGCGAGGTGGGCACGGAGTTGCAAACACTGAGAGTGAAATATGGAGCAAGCGGGCCCTCGCCTGAGCCTCTCTCTAATTATATGGATGTAAGTCGGGGCATGAACCTTTGTTGATAACCCATGTGTGTTTATCAGTGGATTCTTATCACTTGTGTACAATTTGCGGATTCAAGAAGAGAATTTCATTGTGGACAATAGTAATATAGAGCGGAAAGGGACGAATTTTGATAACATTCACACACAAACGTTTAATATCACAGTATGAATACAAATAGTCTTAAGTTGCTCATATATTCATGGCCATCTGCACTTTCAGGCGCAGTACTATGGACCCATATATATCGGCTCGCCACCGCAGAAGTTTCTGGTGGTGTTCGACACGGGCTCTGCCAACCTCTGGGTTCCCAGCAAGAAGTGTCACTACACAAACATAGCCTGCAGTGCGTATGCCCCCCCTCCCGCAGGCCTCTCGCCGGTGTCACTCAACCTTTCTCTTTTCAGTGCTCCACAACAAATATGACAGCGCACGCTCTACTACATATGCCAAGAATGACACTGAATTTCACATCCAGTATGGTAGTGGTAGTCTTTCAGGCTTCCTTTCCAGTGACACAGTCTCGGTGAGTTGCAGTTGTTGACAACTACCAGGTGCCCGTAAGCTATGACTGACACTTACCCTTCACAGCTGGGCGGCATAGCAGTGCGCGCGCAAACCTTCGCGGAGGCTTTATCCGAACCTGGACTGGCCTTTGTAGCTGCCAAGTTTGACGGTATCCTTGGAATGGCCTTTTCTGACATCTCAGTGGATGGAGTGCCTCCCGTGTTCGACAATATGCTCGCGCAAGGACTTATTCGAGAGCCTGTCTTTTCCTTTTACCTGAACAGGGACCCATCGGCGGCGGCAGGCGGAGAACTGGTGCTCGGCGGTGCAGACCCGGCGCACCACCGCGGCTCGTTTACGGTCGTACCCGTCAGCAAGCGGGGCTACTGGCAGTTCCGCATGAGGGCGGTGCGTGCAAATGGCACCACGCTGTGCAAAGACGGCTGTGAGGCGATCGCTGACACAGGCACGTCGTTGATCGCGGGCCCGTCCACTGAGGTCAAGGCTCTCAATAAGCTCATCGGAGCCACACCTCTCGTCGGCGGCCAGTACGTAGTAGATTGCGGACTCGTACCTCGTTTGCCGGAAATCACGTTCGATGTGGGTGGCACGTCCTTTCCGCTGCGGGGAGAGGACTATGTATTGCGGGTGAGTCTACATTTTTAATTATTCAGTTATTCAGTTGCACAGCCGGTGTTGCTTTCAGGTCAGCCAGTTCGGGAAGACCATCTGTCTCTCTGGATTCATGGGGCTGGACGTCCCTCCGCCGCACGGTCCATTGTGGATACTAGGCGACGTGTTCATCGGCCGATACTACACGAGGTTCGACATGGGCAATTCAACCGTCGCCTTTGCCGAGTCCAAGTGAGGACACTCATGTTGTCCACTGTTAGTCAACAATTCCCCTTTTACTCAACAGCTCTCCTTTCGAAATAAAGTTGTTTTAATTTTTTTACTATACATGTATTAATTAAAAAAATGTACAAAAGCTCAGATTGTTATATTTTGATAAATAATATGCTTTCATTTGCTGCACAATGAAGTGTTCAGTCTAATAATCATGTTGCAATGATGCTTCTATGCCAAGTCCTCCTGATGTAACTAACATTATCAAGCAATTTCTGCAACATCGAATTTCATCCGTCCCTTAAAGCTGTGAATTTGGCCTCCGACCTTATTGGCAAGATCAGCCAACAAAGCCTACGACACGGCTGTAGCGTCATACTTAGTTTTCCTTCATACAAATGAATACCTTTAATGCCTGTAATGAAACAGGGAGCAGCGCCGCAGGTGGGTTCGAAAGTGTTTTTATTAGTGACAAATGCAATCTTTATTAAAATTACAATATAATAAACATTCAGGTTCTACGCTAACATTACATTTATATATTTTCGACCGCCGACGAGCGTTAAGTTCCCAGGGTAGATGACGAAGGCGACGCCAGGGATGCCCACGGAGGCAATGCCGAGGATATTGACAAAAAGGCTATGACCGATATGTCTGTCACCCAAACCGTAGCCGACAGCTCGGGAATGAGTGTTTCGTCTTCTCTATGAACCGGTTTCTTGAAGGTGAGCGTTCCATTCGACACCTAAACACGCGCCATATGCGTTAATATTCGCCCAATATTGATATTTGTGCAAAAGTGCAACACATACCAGGGAAAGAACCGCCAACACCACCAATCCAACATCTTCTCTCTCCGTTGCCAAGTCTGCGACCATCCTATTGAGACTCGCCGTTCTCGCAGACACGTAATGGGCGACTCGCTCGTGGACGCTGGCCCACTCCTGCAACATTCACGACCATGGTGACAAACGCTCGCCATCATAATCACCCGTTATTTAAAGGATTACCAGTTCGCCACCATCTTGCTCCCATCGTTTTATTGCGCGTTCCACCACTTCCTGTTGCCATTGCAAATCCTCTGGAGACAACAATGAGCATACAACCGTGGCGGCCTGCGCCTGCGCCTCCACCTCCACCTGCGCCTCCGCCTCCACCTGCGCCTGCGCCTCCACCTGCGCCTGCGCCTGCTCTATAATACGACACAAATGCGTTGGAGGGGCCTGTTTGTACAGTCAAACACGATACTGACTTACCACCATCATCTGGTAGAGTATCATCTACAGCCTGCGTGCTATCTGACGCGATTCGCGTGCTATCTGACGCGATTCGCGTGCTATTCATCATCGCTTCAGACTCTACGAGAGATGTTTCCGTGTGGTCAATTGTTGCTTCTGACTCTTCGAAAGATATTCCAGTATCGTTAAGTGTTGCTTCTGACTCCACGCGAGATATTCCCGTATTATCGAGCGTCGCTCCCGACTCGTCAATTGCTCCACTCTGGTTGTATGACGCCAACTGTAACATGTTGAGAGAGTTTTTATAATAAAATATTCATCTTTGTTTAAGATTTTCCTTAACTGTACGTCTTTTTGCATGTCTACATCTATATTTTGATTCACCATATGGACTATATTGTTAGTTATGCAATAATTTTGCTCATTTTATTTATAACATAGTCGAAAATGAGGTATTAAGTAATATTGATGAAGTCCACTGGCATTGTTTTTTATAGCAAACTTAAGTCGTTTTCAATTTACAAGACTAAAGGTGTCCCACATCTTAACGTAAATCTTGGGCATCGAGAGTTAGTAGTTCTGTAAACTGAAACAAACCAAAGCCACCGGCAGACAATTTGGCATCTGCTTTCTCAATTAATAGATAGCAATTTCGTATGTAGAATCGAACTTCCGAAAGGAGTTAGAGCTAAGATGCCGCGCGTTCGCCTCACCTGCCGCTCTAGTTGGGTTAACATCCGCTTCAGGTTCTCCGTCGTCGCCGCGCCTCTCTCGGATGTGAGCTCGGCATCCTCCTGTGACCAGCCGAGAAATGCTGTCGACAACACAACACTATTGCAAAGTGAGCAAACGAATAGAATGCAGCATGAGCAGTAGTCACCTGAAGAGGAGTCACTATCCTCGTCAGAATCAATATTCCTCCATGCGTCCACCTCATCCATCCAGTCCACAGGAATACAGAAGTCCTCTTGTGGCCACTCCGTAATGTGAGCTGTAATCATCAAAACGAATCATTACGATGATCAGAATCACTTGCAAATTAACTGGCCTCACCTGCACTGGAAACAAGGCCGATGCTAGTGACGCCGGCGTCCGTGACAGGAGCTCGTTCTCGTCGAGCGGTTGCCGTTGGCTTCGCCTGAGTAATGGCTCGTTGGGAGCTTGTTATGCGGCTCGAAACTATAGGATGGGGTTGGACTGCGTGAGAGATGTTTTGATCTGGTGGGATTGCATCGTCTGGCGAGATCACTGGATCCGGATCCATTGAAATCACTTGGTCTGGCGAAATCACTCGATCTGGCGAAGTTGTTTGTTCCGCTGGAATGTTTTCGTCTACCACGGCGACTCTATTTGGAGAAGCGAGGGGAATCGGATCCTGAGAGGTGTCAGATTCTGGAGAGGTTGGATCTTGGTATGATGTGGAAAATCCATTGTTTTGTTGAAGTTGATGGATGAAATCATCTACTGGAATATACAAGTCATGGTGCATCATTTTGGCCTCCTTGAGTGTGCGCTCCACATTCTGTTGCAGCTCGCAGTTCTGTTCATAGTTGTCACCATTAGCAAGTAAAAAAGGTGTTACAAGCATAGGATGGATTGCAAGCATACATACATGCAGAGTGTGGTTCACCCTGAAGTCCAATGCATTTGTTTGAGACAACAGCTCCACATAGAACTTCGGCACAGTGGGGGCCGGAGTCGTTGGGAAGTCAATGTATGGAGCCACGGGAACTGTCAGAATTACCAACTTTATTAAATGATATAATACTGCACCTTTAGTAGTATTGGTATTGTTCATTATAGGGTTGTGTGGGTTGTGGAAAGTAAGTTAAACAAAATCTTTCAAAGCAACTTTTACTTAATTATGACTCATGTTTCATTCACCATCGTCCAGTGAGATACGGCCGAAAGTAGTAGGCGCAGCCACAGCATTGCGTGCTCGCGTCTTCCGAGACTGCTCTTGGGCCGGGACGCCATTTGCCCTGGAACAACTCTTAGTTTGAATCTGCAACAGGTGCATGGTAACATACGCTCGACGAAAGGTACTGACAAATTATTCAACGATTGTGAGAACTGGATACCGTTCACGTAGGCAAAGTCCACGTTGTTCGAGTATGTTCTGGTAGCCACATCGATCACTTTGGCTGCTTCAATGAAGTCGATTGGCAACCCAGGATGAGGTCTGCTTGCGCGCAAATGGCCCATGTATCCATCCAGCATCTATATAACAAATAACACAATCCTTAAATTTCCAAATACGACCACGACGTACTACATGCTTATACCCACAGGGGAGATGTTCGGATTAAACTCCTTCTGGTACTTGGCAGTCATTTCGGTCATCTTGGCTCTCCATTGCGACGTGTCTTCGGAAGCGCTACATCAAACTTAATCCATTATAATCTGTACTCGAGGTGCCGGATGTCGGAGTGAATTGGCAATAATTACCTGGGACCTTCCTCCACAGGGGGCGAATTCTCGTTGGGAACATCGCCACGAGGTGCTGGCGTCGCATTTGCAAGGACGCCCATTTTGCTTCAATATATACAATTGAGTATATATGTGATTCGGACGAAAGCTACTATCGTCGTAACACGAACCTCTTAGGAACTCGTGACGAAAAAATTGTTACTGTCGTACTGGCACACTTTATAAACGTAATTATATAGTACTGAAAAATCAATTTCATCAACTACAATCAGAA
Source organism: Tineola bisselliella (assembly GCA_028551675.1). NCBI lineage: Eukaryota > Metazoa > Arthropoda > Insecta > Lepidoptera > Tineidae > Tineola > Tineola bisselliella. Next base: position 14,118 of record JAPWLS010001483.1, on the reverse strand, counting down.
CAAAGAAAAGAAGCAAGCGACGGCCGGGCGACTGCGCCAATGCGTCATTGGAATGGGAAGGACGCTTCTTTGATCGATCGGCATTCGGCTTCGAGAAAGAAAAACATGCCAGGAAAAAAATAGTAATACCATGTGAAAAAAGATATGAACGATTTAATTGTAAGAAACCTCCAGACATAAATGTGACTATTAATTATGATTATGATGAAGCAGGTGTATTTTATGAAATTGTTATTGAAATTTTTGAAACCACTACCATAAATGAATCCAAATTTGAAAATGTTACGTCCAAAGATATAGAACAAAACTACACTCGCTGCTGGACCGGATTGCATCTCACCATTGCTTATGCACAAAATAATTAACGTAATTGCCGCAGTCAAATGTTCAGCACCCGTGTCGTCCTATGATTCATGTCCACAGCTTTTGTGTTAAAGTTACGTTATTTTCACGCTAAATATATTATTTCCTTTAAAAAATCTTATAATTAATAATAATAATTAATTCTACATCAAACTATAAAAAAACGTCATATTGTTGTCACAATTACCCTTTAAGATAATTGAAACAAGAGCTAATCAATAGTAGAAATTCAAACACACGTTCTTGCAAAAAATGTTTTTATTACTAATTACTATCAAATAATATCTCAAATAGCACGTATATTAAAACCATGGTTGTTTTTTTTTAAATCAAAACTGTTAAAATTCTTTTTATTTTAATTTCCAACTTTTTTAACTTTTACTTTCTATTTTGTTATAATAGTAGTTTTTTTATAATATTATGAATGTAGTGGACTGATTTGAATGAAAAAGGCCGATGTCAACCACCACATTGCCCAGGTGCTAAATTGTTTATAACAGAGAATGCGCATTTACAATGTCTATGGGGTGGTCCGTCGATGGTCGGTGGTCAATGGTCGTGTCATAGTTTTATATCGTAAATAAATATTGGAGTAATCGCGGTGGCATTCGTTTTGTATGAATTAAGTAAAAAAGAAAATAGGAATTATCCAGCAGTTATGGGAATGTCGAAATGCTACGCGCTGATGAAATGCTCGTTAATTTTTCTTGGCGTCGTTTTTTCGGTAAGGTAACAGTTTCCATTACTTAAGTTCATATTTTTATATGGCGTCTCATCTCTGCATCTCATAGGCTACCGGCGCGTCTGTATGCGGTGTGTGCGCCTGGGCGCTGTTCAGTGGTGAAGGCGAGGGTTCCGCGCGGGCCGGCCTCGCCCTGCTGGCCGCCTGGGGAGCCGCCTTGGCCGTGGGAGCTGCTGCCGCGGTGTTGGGCGCCGCTAGACGTTCTGGCTCGCTCTTGGCCGGTGCCTTCGCAGTGCTCGCACTGGCCGCCGTGGCCGAGAGTGCGGCAGCCGTGTGGGCCGTGCGCCACGAGCCGCGGCTGAGGGCTGAGCTACGCGCAGGGTTGATGCGAGCCGTCCACGCACACTATGGCACGCAACATCCACATCACGAGATACTAGATGCTCTACAACAGGGGGTGAGAGAAGGGATCCCTGATGTGATGCAGTTCTTGAAGTGAGCTTCACACTGATAAGAGTTTCAGTTGCAGTGTTGTGGGGCGGAGGGTCCAAGGGATTGGCAGTCGTCGTCATGGTGGGAGCGACGCTCTGAGGCCATTGACCTGTCGGTGTCGGCGGCTCCGGCGCACTTCCGCGTACCTCGCTCTTGCTGCGTGACCGAGTGCACAGCTGCACCACAGGTGCCTGTGACAGGGTCCTCGGATGCTGTATGGGAGGGAGGGTGTGCAGAAAGAGTGCTAGAAGCTCTGGAGGGTGCGAGCAGACCCGTGCTGGTGGTGGCGGCGGCTACGTTGGGAGCCCACGTTCTGACCTTGGGCCTCTGCTTGGCACTATGCCTTTGTGTAGACTCGCACGGCCGGTACAAGGCCTAAAGCCATACATCACTTTTATTTTTTGACTGATTATTATTTAGTGTACAGACTGATTTATTTATTGAGCCACATGCTTCTGTGTGCACTGACCAAAGATGTTATTTGTAAAGGAGATGCTGCCATATTAATATTAAGTATTATTGTTTTATTAAGACTGATATTCCAGATGACTGTGAGATGAGAGATGATGTCCATACAATTAAACAATATCAGCCAGTTTTTTTTAATCCATGATGAGTGGGTTTATTGTATTATTTATTTGATAGATGTGTTGTGTGAAGTTGTAGTTTTCGTGAATGAATTTGAATTATAATAAGTGTGCAACAGAAGTGTGTTTTGTTTCCATCCTGCTTGAACCAGTCATGACTGCGACCTCCTAGCGAACTATGATCTGTTCAGTGGAATTCGTGAGGCCACTATGGCCGCCAGCGGTTGTAACATACCCCATTCTTTTGCCTTGCTTTTGAGATATAAACGTTCTGAAATAAATTTCTAAGTTTCATAAACATGTTCTTTTAATTCCAAGTGTATGCCTCTGCCTGCTCATGCTTGTGTATTGGCAGAGGGCAGCGGAGGGCAGAGGGCAGAGGGCGGACGAACCATCGATTAGTTTCAATTCGATCAATTGACCTCTTTGTATTGCAATTGACGAAGCTGAGCGTCGCCCACGCGTTCCTCACAATAACTCTTGTAGATGTTCAAATTGAGGATAAGTGCTCGCATTGCTCCAGGGGGTTATCGCACTCGCACAATGAGATGATTGTGCCTATGAATGCATCATTCGCGCAGGCCGCGACCGACGCACGCGGCACGCAGATATGATAGTGTCCGACGTCGAGGTCGCCTGCTGTTTCACCGGTTTGTTACATTAACGTAGTAGTGTGTGTGCGCGCACGTGTGTGCCCAGTGTCTACGGTGGGTATCGACGCGGCGAAGTGGGTCATACAGCATCCCTGATCGCGGGGTGCCGTCGATCGCCGTCCGTCAGTCCGGTGGCGGCGCTTGGCGCGGCGGGATGTCCTGAGATGGGGCGACGAGGCTTTTGTCTTGCTGAGAAACTATTTATATTGGTTAACATCGCTTTCGCGGTCAGTTCATATATTTTAAATTACTTATCCATTATAATTGATTCTTATTAATATTTCAGAACGTTAATTTGGTTATAGCCGTAGTGTTAGTGATAACAGTGAGATCACATCACATAGTAATAGCGTGGCATTGACCCCTCGCACCCGAATATTCGGAGTATTCGACATATTCGGTGGCACGTACACATCTGCTTGTTACGAAGGTCGGTTACTTAATGTTTGCTTATGTTTTTGTGCATTCAGTGTTACAATGTTGCAATGTTAGTCAGATACACATATCCGTGAGTCAGGCTCGATAGTGGTGGTGATGTGATGGTAGGTTAACAATCTAATAAATAATGAATTACAAACAATTCACAAAAACATTCCTCAGTTAAACAGATAGACACTTTCGTAATTGTGTCAATTATTTTGTTAAAGAATTTTATTTTTTGTGTAAAATTTTAGTAAATTGAAACTTAATTGTAATAGAACTTATTACATACATGCAACAATAAGATTGTATGTTTTTATGAATTTGTAAGACTCCGAATATTGGGACCACAATATATTGAGGGAGACGTCGGCAGGCGCAGGTCGCACTCTCTGGGCCAACCAGAAACTTAAGCCACTTGGTTTGAATGAAACGGCACGATCGTTGTGCAGATGTATTGCGGCGCTCTCCTGTGCACGGCCGCGCGCCTCGCCTGGGACCCCAGCACGTACGCCTGGTTCAGGTGGCTCTGCGTGCAACAGTATCGCGTGTCGGCCGGCGCGGCGTTGGCAGCAGGCGCAGGTCTGGCGGCGCTCGTACTGCTGGCACTCGCGGCGGTACTGGGACGTGCGCCGCGGTTGCATCTCGCCTACATGTGTGGCGTACTGCTGCTGGCGTTGGCACAGGTCGCGTACGCTGTGTGGATGGGCACGTCGCTGGCGGAATGGTGGCGCGACAGTCCGCGGGCCGCGCTCGCCCGTAGCGGCATCGATCTCTTGCACGACCTGAAGCCCGCGTTGCTCGCTGTCGACCGATATCGCGCTGTGGCCCACGCGCTGCTCGACGTGATCGAGGTGAGTGCCGTCGCCACGCATGCGCGCATCGCTGTGACTAGCATCGCGCTGACTAACTCTCGACCGGTTGCAGGAGATGGAGAGGGAGGCGCCCAACAACGTGATCGTGATAGTAGTGTTTGCGTTCTTCAGTGCCATATTGCAGGTTCGTCATCTGCATCATTCACTGATATGAATATGCATAACAATCACTTCCATTGTCTCGCACAGTATTGTATTAGAGGGGAGTCCCTTAATTACATGAATTATGCGGGACCGAGTTCGCCATCGTTCTTGCGTAAAAATAATTATCAATTAAGAGCTATTGTTTCGAATGAGATTTGGGGAATTTTGCGAAAATGGGGGCGAATGCTATGAGCACAGTGTCGTCTTAATGATGTGCAGGTGTCTGCTTTCGTGCTGTCATTGCGCCTGAGTCGCAGCGGCCGAGCGGGACCGAGCGGGGAGAAAGAGGCAGAGCGGGGTGAGCCGGACAGCGAAGAGGAGGGGGAGGGGGAGGATGCGTCCCGAGACCATCAATGGAAGAAGAAAGCGAATCTTCGCATGTACACTATACTCGATAAAATTTTCTAACAGGTGAGCGGTTGGAGAATTAAACAAATAATCGGACTTGTCATTCAGTTTCTCAATTTCAATTATATTTTGCACTTCGGCAGGAGCCGTCCGCGCCGCCGTGCCCCCCGCCGGCGACGTGTCCCCCGCCAGAGCGCCGCCGAGACGCTCGCTGGGACGCCGTGCATGCTCAGCTGCTGGCACGGGGTGCTCCTTAGATTGTACAGGGTGTTATATATGTATAGATGTATGTTCCTTGCGTCGCGTCGTGCGCTCGTGTCACTGTGATAGCCGTAGTGTTGTGGCAAACGTTCTCCAACTGATTATAACGAGCAATAAATATATATATTTTTATAAAAATGTGTGTTTTTGTTTATCTTTCGGCATGATAAGATAGATGGATGAGTCGGTATATAGATAAGGGGCGCCCGCGCAGTCCTCGCCGTAATGAGTGCGCGCGCGTTCTTGCGCGGTTCTCTGATTCATCTCAACGTGTTGTTGGCGGTTAGTGATTCATTAACAGGACTGATCCTTGAGATTCGATCTGAACTTTCAGTGAGTTTCAGATGTTTGCTGGTTGTATGCTGGCGACGAGCGCACGCCTCTGGCTGGACCCGAGCGCATACCTGATATTGCGCGCGGTGTGGCCGACGCAATGGGCGGTGCTCGCGGCCTCATCGCTGTCAGTGGCGACGGGACAACTGGCGCTAGTGCATCTGGTGATGCTGCACAGGGCTGCGTACCGTATGGTGAGTACGTCGCTCGCGGCGTGTGGGCTTCGAGCAATAGAGTGCGGTCTTGTTGCAGTATTGCGCGGGGGCGGCTGCGCTCTTATTCGGTGAGTCGTGCGTGGTCTGCTGGTTGTGGCTAAGTGTACGCGATTGGTTGCGATCACCGGCCGCCGCGGATCTCGCTCGCTGGGTACGACTGGCCCGTCAGTTGGTGCGATTGCCTGAGTTGCTGCCTGAGTTGCTACCGGATTTGCCGCCGCTCACGGAGATCAGGCCCGTGGTGCCGTGGTTGCCGGAAGAGCGACATGTGAAGACGCTTCTGCAGGTCGGTGTGCCCGCTCGTAATCGTGCTCGCTTGTGACATAGCCAGTTTCGTTGCAGGAGATCGAGGGAGACTTGAGACGACTTCTGGCGACATCCCTGGCGGTCTGTGCGTCCTTCGTGTGCATACAAGTGGTGTGCATTGCTCTCTCTGCTGCGCTCTGCCGACCGCTTTCTGTGCGTCTCGTCGCAGAGAAACACTTACCTCGGTTAGTTGTGGCGCGCATTGCATTAAGCTCGGTACGTTTGTATTATAACACATCATCGTGCGTTCCAGTGACAGAGCGACGCTGATGGTTCGGGAGAGGTGACAGAAGCAGACCCGAGGAGAGGCAGAATCTCAAGTGAATTGTCAAATGTATTAAATATCATATACAATTTCAGTAATTTCCCTTATTCCCTTATCTGTATAAGTATTTGAGTTGATGGTGCGCGTAATCAATGAAACAAATAATCGTTTAGATAATTAACATTTAATATAAATTTGATAGCAGAAGAGAGCGAGCGCCGTCATATGATACAAATACAGTAACATTATGTGAAGAGCGCAATCTCTGCACCACGACATGATATGCATAGGACACCCGCTCGTACGACAACAATATAGTTCAGTTGAGAGCACTCGGTTCGCTCAGAAAGGGGTTCGCTCCTGGCACGGAGAGCGATGGAGCTGTAGCCCCGTACGAGTCCACCGGTAATTCGCTCAGCCTAGAAGAAGATAACGCGCGCGGCAGAGGGCCTGAGGGCACTCCGTGCGGCGCCAGCGGGGCCGGACCCGTCGCCGGCGGTTCGTGCGTCGCATTCGCCTCGTCTCGCAGATTGACTGCTGCGAAAGCTGCGAGCACCGCTCCGCATAGCAATCCGTAACCGGCGAAAACCGCTCGAGCCCCGTAACGTGCCACTAGAGCGCCGCCCAGTACTGCCCCGCAGCCGCGGCCGAGTCCGTGGTGCAAGCCCTGCAGCACACCCTGAGCGGAGCCGCGGCGCGCCGCCGGAGTCGCCGCTGCCACGTAGCTGCAGCAAGCGGCCCATACCGCCGCGTGCGTCACTCCTTGTACGAACTCGAAGGGCAGCACCCACCACGGGTCTGTCAGCCACGCGATGTACAGGAAGCGCAAAACGTTTCCCGCAAGCCCTACGCACAGCACTCGCACGTGCCCGAGCCGCGAGATCAGGCCGAAACTGAAGAAGTACGCGAATATTTCTGACACGTGGTTGATCACGGAGGCTACGCCGAATAGTGTGGGCGCACCCCCGATGTCTTGCAGATGCCAGAACAGAAAGGTGAAGATGAGCCCGATGCCGAAGCCCATGAACCACGCCACCAACAGGAAGGACGCCGCCTTCACACTGCGGAATTGGCGCAAAACGGATATCCACTCGGGCATTTCCCGAGTCGTCTGAGCGAACACCTTCGCCTGCGAACGACATCAGCGATATAGCGAGAGTTCCATATGTGATTCGTTGTACGTACGCACCTGATGCAACGGCGGCGGCGCGGCAGACGTGTCGAGGTCGGGCAATTGCAGCTGCGCCGCGAGTTGGCTCTGAAGCCTCTCCTCTTCGGACGGTGGAGCTTCTACCACGGGCATCGGAGGTGGTTCGGCAGGCCATTCGTACTTGAATCTTATCTGAAAAGGAGGCACCATACAATTAGCTGCTAGCAGACACACTTTGAGTGACTCACAAGCGCACCTGTGTGGCGGTGAGTAAAGCGGCGCCCATCAGCACCGAAAATGTCGCGAAGCAGATGGTGTAATTCTTCTCGTATCGCTGCGGGCCGCCGCAAGGATGCTGTGCGAAGGCGGTGCTGTGATCCAGTGCAATGCCCACGAAGAACATCGCCAGCCCCCAACCGAGAGAGCCGAACATACGTTGATGACCGTACCTGTTGGGTGTCGGGTGCGTATCAAGTAGTCTGTCGAAAGTACGATGACCCATCGAGCGTGGACTTACCTATCCGCGTCTTCGCCCAGGAGCGTGATGACTGCAGAGTCTGCGAGCGTGATGGCCGGTGCCGAGAAGAATTCCCCAATCACAACGAGCAGCAGCAGCAGAAAGAAGGTTTTCTTGACGTCCGGAGTTCGGTATACGATGGAGGAGTGTAACGGTGTGACCCAGTCGCCGTGCAGGGCTTCGTCATAATTGAGAGCGTCGCTCACCGGCAACGGCGAGGAGCGCGCGTACTGACCGCCCACGCCCGGGAAACGCCCGCCGCCGACCGAAGACTCGTCTGCGTCATAGGACGGTGGCACGAGGCGATACGTGGTCGCGTTGACTGCGCGCACGCACGCCGCAGCTCCCGGTTGGACCCAGCCCAGCGGAACCGTAAACAAGATCCAAGCTGCCAGAGATCCCAGCAGGAGAGCGCGGCCGCGTCGCCAGCGGTCCGCTAGACCGCCCCAGAAGGGTGCCGACAGAAACTCGACGAACGGCCGCGTGCCTATGAGTAAACCGCATTGACCTGCATTCATACCCATCTGCTTAAAGTAGACTCCCATAAGAGGAAACAGTGATCCGAACGCGGAGTAAAAGAAGAAGTAGAAAGTTTTGACGGTGAGTAGTTCGGGATCGAGCGCTCCCGGTCCGCAGGCCCAGCCGCCAAGACCGCGCAACTCCTCCGCCACCCCCGACACCCCCGATATGCCGCCCTTCGGCCGCCCGCCGGCCTTGGGCTCTGGGTATCTACAACGACGAAGATCATCACATAAATATATATCGAGTGGGACACATGGATATGCTTGCACGTACCTGGAGGTGTCCACTTCGCCATGTTCGTCGGGGTTGACGAGTGGGCGCGCGCCCTCCATGCTGTCGCGAGACGGGCAGTCGCCACCACCGCGAGCTCGGACTGGTCGCGGCGCTTCAGAAACTCAATAAGCCCGCGCATGCGTCCGGACTTTGATCCGAGCGTATGTTTGTATGGCCATTGACTGACGAAAACTAGATTTTCATGCGATTAGACAATTTTGTAATTCACATTTCGGAATATTGATTAAAATACTCTTAGATGCCAATTATTATTTATGGGCCATATATGTATGTATGCGACATAAGGTTGCCAATTGACATGTATTGTGCGAGGAGCATGATAGTAGGTCTACTTAATATTTATGATATAATGAATCTTCTTTTCACTTTTCTTTTTGTGGCCGCGCTCATGTCAAAGTCAAACGTTAGTGTCGGCATCAGCGCAGAAGTGTTATTGTTTACACAGAAAGAAAATAATATTAGCAGAAACTATGCGTAACATGACAACCACAATGCATTAGTAAAACGACACTTAGAGTTCCAAGCAAAAGTCTGGGGTCAGGGGTAGTGCAGCAAAGACCTTCAAACGGCACAAAATAACCTAATTAAAACCTTACCGCGACTGCACAAAAACACCAAACACCTATCGCTCAGAAGTGCAATTTGGCGCTTAATATTACTAACAATAAAAATACAGCAAAATTTAAAAATCAAACAAAAAACAATTGGCATGAAATTCGCGGCAATATTGTAATTGTAGCGTCTAACTCCATTTTCGGACATATAACCCGCAAACATCGATCTATGAACGTGGGTCGCTGCTGTGACGTTATGCTAAGAAGTTAGTGAGCGACGACTCCAGTAAGAAACTGAAACACAAAGTGCTCGCGGCTGATGACGTCACCCATCACTCGCCGCCGTCCTGTCCCGCGCGGTGAACATGCATGCATGCCTGCAGCTGGTTGCAGCCATGCCTGATGCTTACCACTTTCATAGCTTATTTATTAAAAAAAAACTCTTTACGAAATAAATTGTCCACCCTGGTCAGATGATAGTACATTATTTTTTTTCACCCTGGTCAGATGATAGTCTCTCCTACTTGAGTGAGTTCTTCAGAGGCAGCTCGTGACATTGGTCAGTGTTTTCTTGTATATTAAGCAATATACATACAAATCTATTAAATAAATGAAATTAAAATTTTCTTTTGAAAAATGCTACCATTCCATCAGTATTTTCTTAAGACGTCACGTTCAACTATCGTCAGTAAACCGACTTTACAGACAACCGATTTTTGTCTAATGTTTCGAAAACACACGCGCAGGAGACGCGGTTTTTAGTTCATAGCCTCGGAGTAAATTACATTAAATATATTCTTAGTGTACAATATCTAAATATTTCTAGATTATACAATTTACACAATATGACAATAACAATACAATATTTTTTATTTTGTGTTCATTTTCGCCTATTCAAAGTAACTCCTGCCCACCCTGGTCAGATATATACGTCTAATGGGCTCCTGTGGGTGCAGAGAAGTTATCTAGATATTATTGCGACATGATGAGGTTTGGTGTAACTCATAGAGAATAGGTTGTCACGGTCGATGTAGGGCAGCTGGTTAGTGTCACCGATCAGGAGGACCTCTTTTGCTTTCACCATCCGGATTGCCAGAACGATAGCTCCGAAGTGGTTCATTAGCGCCTCGTCTACTATTAATCTTTCGACGGGCTCCTTCACTCCGTTGACTAATAGGGAGGCCATCGTCCTCACCTTGTGTTTGGCTTCTCCGGCTATGCGCTGTGCCAGGATGTTTTCCAGTTCTTTGGCTGCCTCCTTGGTAGAAGTGATCAGATCGGTGCGGACATTGAACTGCCCTACAATCCACGAGTATGTTGTCTTTCCACACCCTGGGACTCCGTTAATCCGGTGGTATTTGAAAATTTCCAGTTGCCTCCTTCATTCGTTCGGACAACAGTTTCAGCCATTTGTAGAATTCTGTTCTCCGGCATGATTTTTGTGCAACCTGCGGTTACAACCAAGGAGAGAAGTGAAAACGGAACTATTAAGTTAAGAGTAATTGAAACTATATGCAAAAATTATATGAAATTTTTTAAAAATATATTCGTTGTTTTCATTATTCATTTATCTGTATAAAAATATTAATATGTTTCATACTCACTTTTATACTGAAGTCAATGAATTTAAAGTCAATAAATAAACAGTAATCCTTCAATTAAATAATTACAATAATAGTCAAATTAAAAATTCACTTAAATAAACAAAATCCAGTACACACAAGTTGAACTTCCCACGTGGTCAATTTAACTTTACTTATGTAGATAACCACACTCTAATACTTAATGTACAACGCGTCACATTTACAATTACAGATGTACTGCTACTATAACGTATTGGTGACGTGAACTCACAAAATTATACTTATCCAAAAAGCGTCCAACGCGCACATAATACAGTCAGAAATAGTCGATGTATTAGTGTATACGTGTACACAGGCTACTGCGCGTGCGCTAGTCTGGCTCTCCATAGCTATAGATATACTATTATCATTAGCATGTCGGTGACGCGAACCGAGGATTTTACCCTCTACCAAAACGCTCAACGCGCCTAAAGAAGTTTTCACTTCAATAGTATATCTATAGCTATGGAGAGCCAGACTAGCGCACGCGCAGTAGCCTGTGTACACGTATACACTAATACATCGACTATTTCTGACTGTATTATGTGCGCGTTGGACGCTTTTTGGATTGTATAATTTTGTGAGTTCACGTCAAATACGTTATAGTAGCAGTACATGGTAATAAATCTGACGCGTTGTACATTAAGTAAGAGTTAAATTATCTACATAAGTAAACTTAAATTGACCACGTGGGAAGTTCAACTTGTGTGTACTGGATTTTGTTTATTTAAGTGAATTTTTAATTTGACTATTATTGTAATTATTTAATTGAAGGATTACTGTTTATTTATTGACTTTAAATTCATTGACTTCAGTATAAAAGTGAGTATGAAACATATTAATATTTTTATACAGATAAATGAATAATGAAAACAACGAATATATTTTTAAAAAAATTTCATATAATTTTTGCATATAGTTTCAATTACTCTTAACTTAATAGTTCCGTTTTCACTTCTATCGGCAGTCCCACGACTGTTTATGTTTTTTTTTTAATCTGCGAAATACCATTACTTTTAACACTTGCAAATGCTTCATTAATTACTTCAGTTACTTCAGTTCGTTTGCGTTGTGATTCGCTCTCTTGTCCTCTTTGACCTTCGGTTAGGTTTGGGTTAGGTTAGGTTTGGGTTAGGTTAGGTTTGGGTTAGGTTAGGTCGCCAACTAAGGTAATGATACCAACTAAGTGAAATGTTGTTTGGAAGATAAATGCGCACTACGTTTGATCTTCTTAAGTCAAGTGTTAAGGAAGATCTTGAAAGAGCCGGGTTATTCCAGGAACTCAAGCCATCAGTTAAAGAAACTATTCCGCCAGAATATTCGATTGGAGACATGGTCTGGGTTAACAAATCTATAGGAAAAGGCTCTGAACCAGGGAATACATCAAAACGCACCGGGCCTTACTCCTATCAAGTTGAAATGAACAATGGAGTAATCAAACGGAAACACTCTGATCAACTTAGGCGAAGGGAAACTAACGATGAGAACAACGATGATAAGGATGTCATTCGTAACGATAACAGTTTGGAAACGAAAAACGATACTGTGAGTAACAACAAGAAGCCGAAGAATTATTCCTATTATAGTCGTGGATCAAAACGAGGTAGGGGTGACGTCAATGATCATGTTTTACCGGACGCGATGACTTATCAACCTGCAGATTAAAAACCATTGAAAACTAAAATAAGGGAACCCCGTTACTGTTCCCAGAGAATGCCGCTCCCCTGATTTAAAACTAGTTGCAAGTTATTGAATTATTAAAAACCACAGTGTGGGGACACCGTTCCCTGAGAACATTGTTCCTGCACCCAGGGAACGCCGCTCCCTAGATCCAAATCTAGTCACATCAAAATTAGTTTTACAAATTTTAAAACCTACATTACAATATGGGAACATTGTTCCCCGGGAACAATGCTCCCAGGGAACGCCGTTCCCTAGATCCTAATCTAGTCACATCAAAATTAGTTACAAATTTTAAAACCTACATTACCATATGGGAACATTGTTCCCCGGGAACACTGCTCCCAGGGAACGCCGTTCCCTAGATCCTAATCTAGTCACATCAAAATTAGTTTTACAAATTTTAAAACCTACATTACAATATGGGAACATTGTTCCCCGGGAACACTGCTCCCAGGGAACGCCGTTCCCTAGATCCTAATCTAGTCACATCAAAATTAGTTTTACAAATTTTTTTTTTTTTTTTTTTTAAAACCTACATTACAATATGGGAACATTGTTCCCCGGGAACACTGCTCCCAGGGAACGCCGTTCCCTAGATCCTAATCTAGTCACATCAAAATTAGTTTTACAAATTTTAAAACCTACATTACAATATGGGAACATTGTTCCCCGGGAACACTGCTCCCCGGGAACACTGCTCCCAGGGAACGCCGTTCCCTAGATCCTAATCTAGTCACATCAAAATTAGTTTTACAAATTTTAAAACCTACATTACAATATGGGAACATTGTTCCCCGGGAACACTGCTCCCAGGGAACGCCGTTCCCTAGATCCTAATCTAGTAACATCAAAATTAGTTTTACAAATTTTTAAAACCTACATTACAATATGGGAACATTGTTCCCCGGGAACACTGCTCCCAGGGAACGCCGTTCCCTAGATCCTAATCTAGTCACATCAAAATTAGTTTTACAAATTTTCAAAACCTACATTACAATATGGGAACATTGTTCCCCGGGAACACTGCTCCCAGGGAACGCCGTTCCCTAGATCCTAATCTAGTCACATCAAAATTAGTTTTACAAATTTTCAAAACCTACATTACAATATGGGAACATTGTTCCCCGGGAACACTGCTCCCAGGGAACGCCGTTCCCTAGATCCTAATCTAGTCACATCAAAATTAGTTTTACAAATTTTAAAAACCTACATTACAATATGGGAACATTGTTCCCCGGGAACACTGCTCCCAGGGAACACCGTTCCCTAGATCCTAACCTAGCCACATCAAAATTAGTTTACAAATTTTCAAAACCTGCATAACAATATGGGAACATTGTTCCCCGGGAACACTGCTCCCAGGGAACGCCGTTCCCTAGATCCTAATCTAGTAACATCAAAATTAGTTTTACAAATTTTTAAAACCTACATTACAATACCAAGCACTAACCACTTCCTCTCTTGTAGATGTATCAGCTTTTGTGGAAACAATTATAGCCGGTCCTCTATTGGGACGAGGCGCCACCAGAGCAGCAGATGTAGTGGAAACAGACTTCTTAGAGGCCACCTGAGCGTAAGTGCCCGGTTTAACTCTCCTGATCTCACTCTTTATAGTTTCTCTAACAACACTCTTAATTTCATCAACAGTGTCTTTGACAAATGTTTCATTGTTGCTGTTGACAGGACACTTCGGCAGCAAATTACTTTGAATAACAATATTATTAGCCAATTCCAAAATTCGCTGTTTATTTTTGCTTGTCACACTTCTCCCCTCTTTCACTTTCAATATAATCTCCTTCGCCGCTTCTTGAATGTCCTTTATCACTTTATTG
>JAPWLS010000506.1:0-192803 GCA_028551675.1 Tineola bisselliella | reverse complement strand
AAAACAACAATAATTGTCACTTATCGCATGTAATTCTAAATAAATTAGATAAAATTACAATAGATAAACACACTATATGTTATATAAACACTCACACGGCCTGCTGCACTAAACAAATTAGCGGTAAAACCGGCCAAAGAGCTCGCTATAAGAACCACGCACTATTCCTTCGACGATAACTTCCACAAAACTGCACAGAGATCGCGCAAATGTACACTGGTCACGGGGGCTTCGCAGGATATCTGCATCGTTTCAAAATAAAAGAGAGCCCGTCCTGCGTGTGTGACAATGCAGAGGAGGAGGACATTCTGCACCTTATTCTGGCATGCCCTAAATATACATTGAAAAGGTTTGAGCTAGAGCAAAAGCTGGGCAGCAAATTGACAAAGGAGACATTAAAAAATGTAATAGGAAATGCCAACCTAACCTAACCTAACCTAACCTAACCTAACCTAACCTAACCTAACCTAACCTAACCTAACCTAACCTAACCTAACCTAACCTAACCTAACCTAACCTAACCTAACCTAACCTAACCTAACCTAACCTAACCTAACCTAACCTAACCTAACCTAACCTAACCTAACCTAACCTAACCTAACCTAACCTAACCTAACCTAACCTAACCTAACCTAACCTAACCTAACCTAACCTAACCTAACCTAACCTAACCTAACCTAACCTAACCTAACCTAACCTAACCTAACCTAACCTAACCTAACCTAACCTAACCTAACCTAACCTAACCTAACATAACATCGAATTGTCTTAAATGTTACTTAATTTGCTATTGTGCGGAATTTGGGGGTGCTGTAATTCAATAAGTAATTTATAGGTACTGTGGGCTTATCACGAATTTTGGTCACAATACCGTGTTTGAGTGACAACAACCTCTTAAGGTCAATTTTGTAACTAACGACTCGAGCAAAGCCTCCATAATACATCTCGACGTAAATATCGTATGTACATAGAAACGACAATCTTCAAATGGATACAAATTGGACTTTGGTCTCTAAGAAACAATCATTAGAAAGAGATTACTATATTCTTGTTGAAGTTGAGGCATGTGTGAAAGGGATGCAGATATCTCCTTCTCCGCTCACGATACGGCGATCGTTTCTTTTTCGCTTATATACCTACAAACACTGTATCCATTTGAAAATCGCCGTATGTAGCTGAAGTTTGAGATGCTAATTAAAACGAATTTTTTTTGCAGTCGGATTGTTTAATATTCTGGCTGTTGTCGACGGTGACGGCTGGTCTTCTAGCAGTCTGTGTCGTCGGCACACAATACTTTGTGATTGAAGGGAAAAAAATTGGTAAGCACGATGGAGCTGCACTTAGGAAAGATGAAGGAGGTTGGCATTTTTTTATTTTGTTTTTGTTACGATTACAGAATAATCAATTCAGATCTTAATCTTAGCTTATCTATGCATTTAGTGATATTATAATCCTGTTTTATTTTTCAATTATTTTTTATAGAAAATAAACTTTGAATATTTTATTAGTATAATACCAGTCGCATATTATAAGAAATAAAGTCTAATAATTTTCAGGGATATCGCACCGTATTACCGAAACTGCCATGAATTTCTTTATGGCGATTGTGCTTTGCGGTTATTTTGTCACGGTTTATTTATTATGGAAGGACCATTATGTTATGTGGAACAGATGGCGTAGAGCCAACGTCAATGTACGCTTGCTACTGACGCCCGATTCAAACCCGGTGCCTTTTATACCCAGATCGGAATATAACATTTGATTTGAATTTAATTTAAAAAACTTCCGAAACAATTTTAGTGATTTCTTTTTATATGTAAATATTTTTTTAAATATTACTTGTAATAAAATTGTACGAATTAATATTATATTTAGTAAATTTTGGTTCGTTTTATTTCAAATATATGTTTTAAAAAATATACGACATTTATTAAAGTCGCGAGTAACCCCTATATATCAGAACTTGGAGGCTATCCAAGCCTCAAACCCCAAAGAGGTGTTAAAGGGATTTAGCACAGGACATACTTGTTACGATTTAGAGCTTTACACATTTTGAATTTTACGTGTAACCTTTACGATTTAGTATCTGTAAAATATTACAATAATCGGATGAACGAAATAAAATCTCAACCCTCATGTAAAATATTTTTAATACTAACTTTGAATCGTTTTTTAATTCTTCATAGTTTTATGGCTGTAAATTGCAACCAAAGCCAAACTTTCAATGAATGAGAAACCGAGCGGCATTTTTACTGTCAATAAACGTTGGTCGTCGCCGAGTTTCGGTAGGAATTGCGATGTGTTCATTTTTCTAATTAATACATCGTTTAAGGACTGTTGTTAATTACTAAATTATTAAGTTGTGCACAAATTAATAAATATATATCAAGATGAGTTTCAATTTTGGTGCTAAAAGCACGACAGCGACTCCTGCTTTTGGGTCTTCTACGTCTTCAACAGGCGAGTATAAAGTGTTTTGTTTCTCGTAACTATTGCATTAATATCTTAAATAAGCATATAATTAAAAATTATTTATAAGTATTTGATGGAGTTACTCAGTTTTTTAATGAAAAGTGGTTTTGTGTTTTTAATAACATAACCTAAAATTCGGTGACGTTTCATTATTACAGGCATTTTTTATGGTCTGTTATTGTATCATTTTAAATACCATTTGTTTATATACAAATATATATGTATATATAACCTGAATAACATTGCAGCCTTCTCTTTTGGCGGTGGGGATGCAAATAAGCCATTGTTTGGTGCCTCAGCAGGTAAGCCTAATGAGATTATTAGCACATATCATAGTTTTAAGAATAAGAAGTAGGATATGGTACTGTTAGAAAATTATCAAGTCAAATTGTGGTGGGAGTTAGGCTTTTTTAATGTAGCCTGATATATGGTTAAATTACGCATTATATTAAGAAAACATAGTCCATAGGGAGAGACAGTTGTTGCCCACAAAGAAATGTTTGTGGGCAACAACTGCCTCCGCTATGTACAAATCACCCAGGTACATTTCTCTTGTTCTGATAGTGTAAATTGTGCTAGTTTCGAGGTAATAAGTTCTGAACTTAATGTTTTAACTAAAATATAATGTTTATAGAAAACAAGTCAGCATTCAATTTTAGTGCGACTACAAATGCCCCAGCTTTTGGTGCAAGTTCCTCTTTTACTGCCAAACCTGCTTCTACAACTAGTAGTAATTTGTGTAAGTAGTTATGTCCGACATAACATATTTAAAGATTCTAAAGATAATGATTAGTTCTCTAGGAAAAAAAAACAGGAGGCATGTGGTGCATGAAATGTATAATTACCTTGTTAACATGTTGTTATGAGGTAGCTTGATTGAAATATTAATTGATCCAATTTTACCATTGCAACTTTATTATACCTACACGCCATGGGCTCTGGCCTGCAAAGTACCTAATCAAATCTAAATAACTTAATTATTTAGGTACTAACTACAATACTTAATATCTGTAAGAAAGTTCACACTTGACAGTCATCAGTTGACACAAAAAAAATAACTGGGGTAAATAGTTTGATAGTTGCATATTATTTTAGACTGATGCCCCACCTTGAGCCCATAGCTGGCTACGCCCATGCTACACACTAGCCTCTCAGTGCTCAAGAACAGTAGCTTGGTTTTTGTTAATTGCTACATCAGTCTTATCTAGAGGTCTTGCATTTGATTTCCAGTCAAAATAAATGTTTATTAACATATATTTTAAAACTAATTATTTGTTTTGGATCTGGGGTGGTTATGCTGGGGGTTATGCTGATGCATGGTTTGAGGAGACACCGATTTGATTTATTTTAACAAGTACCCTCCATTTTGCCTGCTTGATGAATGTACTTCTCTGATATCAAGGCAGACTTATGCATTTTATTGGTTAGATAAAACTATGATTTTTATGTTTAACGATTTACCAGTTGGTTCTCCAACAACGACCCAAACCTCATCACTATTTGGAGGAACAAAACCTACATCTTCATTTGATGCATTCAAGTCTCCGCCTAATCAAACTGTGGGTAGTCCTGGATTTGGTCAAGCTGCACAGGTAAATAATAGTAACACTGATTTTGAAAATTTTGAATTCGAAAGGAGGTGATGTCATGGTCACAGATAAATATTTGATTAAATTAGCCAAAGTTAATGTGATAGTGGCCTTTTAAAATTGTATAGTATAATAATATAGTATAATTCATTTTAGTTGGTGATTAGGTTATGTCTTATTGTTATTTATTTTTTTAGTCTCAACCAACATCTGCATTTGGAACTCCCACGGTAACCCCCGCTTTTGGAAGTGCTGCGACTCAAGGTGATTTTTTGATTCTTGATTAAATAACATCACTAAACGCCACTAATAAAATAATTATTAACATTGTGTTCTAGCATCAACAGGATTATTTGGTACTCCGCAAACATCTACTTTTGCTTTTGGGAAAACTGGAACGACTACTTCTGGTGCTTCGCCATTTGCGTTCACGCCATCTTCTACTGCTTTTGCTGCACCAACTACTGTGAGTGTACACCTTTACTTAGATTCTCATCTTGAAGCGTTTCCTTGTTAACTCTACTTGATTACATAATTGGGGATTACAAATATATTTGCAGGCCACAATTACAGCAGCTCAACCAGCCTTCGCTTTTGGTGCGGCCACTACATCTGCATCTACACTTAGCTTTGGACAAAGCACACCTGCAACTAGTTCCACATTTTCACCAGCCAAACCAAGTTTGTACTAATTTTATATGCTACATTCATCTGATTTACTTCCATCTAAACACCTCATTCGTTTTATACTTACAGTCAGCACATTATTTGGGCAACCAAACCCACCTAGTTTTGGAGCAGCGACTGGTGCAACTCCAGCCTTTGGGGCTCAAGCAACTTCAACTCCTACTTCTGCTTTTAGTGCTCCAATTGCTGCGCCTAGCTTTGGAGCTCAGCCAACTCCAACGCCGTCTGTGCTAAGCTTTGGAGCACAAACAACATCAACATCAAGTTTTGGATTACAGACAACATCAGCACCAAGCTATGTAGTTCAAGCAACTTCCACTCCAAGTTTTGGGGCTCCGACAACTGCGCCCCCTGCTTTTGGGAGTCAGACTAGTGCAGCTCCAACTTTTGGAACTCAAAAGACAGTAACTCCAAGTTTTGGCGCTCCAGCTACTTGTTCAGCTACCGCGCCTGCCTATGGAGCTACTAGTGGTAAGTTTGCTACAGCAACTATTAGTGGTATGAGCATATGGTGTGATCTTTGGAAATGTAACATATCAATCACTATTTGTAACTTTCTGTTTTCAGCTCCATCCCTAGGAATTTCAACACCATCATTTTCTCTGGCGCTGTCCACTGCAACTACTACTTCTGCTCCTGCACAATCATCTACAGGATTCACCTTTGGTGCCGGCACTTCTGCAGCAACTAGTACTCCAGGTGAGAAATTATTCTATATTCAACTGGACCCAGTCAAATCTGATGGTACATATTTGTCTCCTCAAGTTTGCATGGTGGCAAGCATTTATTCATGGTGGTTGTTTCACTTATGGAATTTACTCTAACTTAACATAGACAGGGCGATAACAATCTGACTCAAATCTAAAATGCTTTATTAGTATCATTATGGATTAGTTTTGGTTTGAAATTCAAATGTGTTTTACAGGTTCATCTCTCGCTACCGCAACGACCACAGCTTCTTTGAGCTTTAGTGCACCATCAACACAAACGTCTGGTTTTGGTCAAACACCGGCTTCGACCGCTTCAATAAAGTTCGGCACTTCCACTGCTGCTACGACAAGTGTTTTGTCGTTTGGTCTTACCACTACTACAGCTACAAGTGAGTTCTAAGCCTAATAATAATCGCATCGCTGAATATGTTATGTGTTAAGCTTGTCAGTTCTCTAAGTTTGTTGTGATGTCTTATCATCGATACAGTATGCTGTATGACCTATCAACAATCAAGTATGCACACCATAAATACATACATCATTGAGTTTAAATTATTCAATATCAATAACTGCCATTTTCTTACTTCCTGTTTCTAATAGAAAGAAGACACAGTAGTGTTGTCATTTTCTTATCAATTAATTCGTATTATTATACTTTTGGCAAATAAGATTGTAAAAATTTGCAGTAATTAAAAGAAGCAAAACGTCAAATGCCATGTTTAAATAAAAAAAAATGGTAATTATTTTTAGTATGAATTTTTAATATATTTTTTGCAGCTAGCAGCACTCCCCTGTCTACAGCAACAACTACTGTCACCACCACTATGCCTGCTCTAACTATACCTACTACGTAAGTAGTGTTTACAATGTAGTTGCTCACAAATATCAAACATTCAAATCCATATAAATGCATTTATCGAGTGTAAATTGAGTTTTAATCCCTTTGATACACATATCTATTATGTAGATTCTATCAATAAAAATAGTGCTTGAGATTAAGAAATATTTTTCAGTACTGTAACTGGTCCACCGCAACCAATATCAAACATAAACTTTGCACAACTCGAAGAAAGTATCAACAAATGGACGTTAGAACTGGAGGAACAGGAGAGGAACTTTATTAACCAAGCAACGCAGATAAACGCCTGGGATAGATTACTTATTGCTAATGGGGAAAAGGTATGAATAATGTTGTTTTCTCTACTAGTATCTGTAAAGTCCATTGCAGGTTTTGTTAGGGGAATATTAATAAATAGAGAGAATTGTATAAGTTAATTATCCTTATGAAACGCAAGAATTATTGTTAATATTCTGAGTAAAGTTCTTTATTGTTTAATCACTTATTTAAAAGAACTGACATACATGCTTTTTCCTACAAAGAGAAACATCTTGATACTAACTATCTTCAACTAACTAACCAGTATTTTAATTTTGTTTTTTATATTTGTGATTTTTTTTCTCTCCCCTCTTCCTTACATCTATTTGGTTCTTGTATTTTATTTTTATGTATTTTTGTAATTTTATTAGAAGTGTAGTATCTATCCCTTTATCACCTTGAGCATGCCGTCCTATCCTATAATTGAAATTTCATTTAGTTTATATAATAGTAGTCCTTTTTATAATATGTAGTTCTAATGTAGTTTTGTAGGTAGGCATAATAAATACATACTGGCATTCACACTTGTTTTTATTACAGATTGTGGAATTGAATGAAGCTGTTCAAAATGTTAAAAATGAACAACAAAGTTTGGAGCATGAGTTAGATTTTGTCGTAGCACAACAGACTGAGTTAGACGAATTACTTAAGCCATTAGAGAAGCAACTCTCGGAATGTGCACCTGATAAAATAAGAGACCCAGAACGGGAGCATATGTGAGTAATATGTATATGTAAATTTTTATAGTTCCTTGGTTCTCAACATATTGAAATTTCTATATGACGCAAGACTATTTGTAAAAATATATTTTCAGGTACCAGCTAATAGAGAATTTGGACTCGCAATTGCTGCAAATGTCTGGAGATTTGAAGGAGGTTATTGAACACTTGAATGAGACTAACCGGAGTCAAGATACTAGTGATCCGGTTTGTACAGTTTGTTACTTTATTTAAGTAAATGATTACATACACACTAGACAGTGACTACAAATCTTGTAGATTTAAAGTCCATATTTAGTTTAATGATCCTCTGAATTAACCATAGGGTTACGCTTTAGTTGAGGACCCCAGGATTTACTAAATGTGAAAATGTAAATTTTTTTTTTCTAAAATGTGCCATTTTTTTAAAAAAAAAGACATTTTTATAACGGGCTATGACGGCCGCTACCGTGGCCGTCTACTAATATAGAGCTAACCTAACCTAACCTTTTCATTATTCGTTCAGTTTTGGAGTCTTCAGCTAAAGCCAAGCCGAAATCAGAATATGAAATATATTATATTTTCCCCACAGATTGTTCAGATCGGTCGCATATTGAACGCGCACATGTCTTCAATGCAATGGGTTGACAATTCAATTGCACAGATATCAACTAAACTTGATCAATTGAAGGTAACACACGACACGTTGAGAAAGGATAATGAGAGGTCATTCCAATTAACTTATAATTAAGTTTTAATAATAATGTTGAACTTATATAGATAATTCAGTAATAAGAATTGAAAGTGATAGGAGTTGTGTGCAGTAGATGGTCTAATTAAAATTATTTTTGATCTGCACATTCATTTGTTATTGGTGGAAATCAGATAAAAGTTAAACATTGTTCATAACAAGAAAAAGGGAATTTTTTAATGATTTAGTTTTGAGTATGTAAAAGATTAATGAAAAACTGGAAGATAGACTAAAAACTATATTTGGGTTACAATTAATGTTAATTTTAGATTTAGGCATTGGAAAAAGAATTTTTATATAATACAAAAAAAAAGTAAAGTTTAAGAAATGCTTCACTTGTGTAAATTAAATGAAGAATATTAAAAAATATATATTCTACTACTAAAAATTACCATTTTAATAAGACCGTATGGAAGATCTTAGAAATAATTTTGTCATGAGACAGGACTAAGTTTCTAGGTTGGTTTCTTACTTACTTATCAATAACCTTGGTTTACAAATAAAGATCACTTACACATACAGACAGTCTTTTTTATTTCATCATCCTAATTATATAAATTATTTAGTAAATTATACCATTAATAAAACATTGTAGTTTAACATTTTCCTCAGTATTTAAACAGAGAATAACTAATTTATTATTTATAATACTACATAAAGTGTCGCTATGGGAAGTATTTTCAGCACTTAGAAACATTGATAACTTTTTGGCGTCCACGCGACATTTGCACATTAACGTGATATCTTCATGGATTTCTGCTTCTGTGTCAGAATCTGAATGTTCTATTGGACCTGCAAATGTCCCAAATTAAAAATAAATTTGATGAACAATGATAGTACTATAGTAGCCTGAAGATGTTCCATACTGATAATTATCAATAATACAATTAATAATTTATAACCAATCATGTGAATTGACAATTGTGAGAGAAAGTATTATCTTTAATACAGATTGAAGCTATTTTTCTATTATAGATACAGATTTATAGAATTAAATAAATATGACTAAGTAACTAATAATTAATAAAACAGAGTTTTTTACCACGGAACAAGTCAAAAATAGCTTAGAAGTATTAGAATGTTTATTAAAGCTCAACAGTGTTGGAGGGAAAATGAAATTGGTTTCCTATTTTGAATCTTTGTTTCACTAACATTTAATCAACAAGCCTAGGAAGATAAAATACAATAGCCTATTCACCACAACTAATCAAAAATATACCTTCAAAAGCGTGAACAACTAAGTCTTTGTATCGTGTAGATACTCGAGCCATATCAGTAACTGATTGCAGAGTAAGACGACCCGCTGATGTAGCTCTCAATGTTAGTTCTGGAGATAGCGTTCGCATCCTTTCAACACTGCTTCGTATTTGTTTTAATGGAGGTAAGGATATTGATATCTGAAGTTTATTGTGTACAATACATACAATGTACAGACTCAAAATATAATATAGCATGCTCACATGCATGAGTATTAGAATATTAACAATCATGGATGTAGCCAGCCACGGACTCAGGGTGGGGCAGCAGTCTTAAATAATATGTAACTAGCGAACTATACCTGCGGTCTTACTCTGGTTAATTTTTTTTGTGTCAACTATCGATGAATTTTCTTACAGATATTAAGTATTGTAGTTAGTACCTACATAATTAAGTTTTTTAGGTTTGATTAGGTATCTTACAGGTCAGATCCAGGTTGGGGTGAGCGCCCCACCCTGCCCACCGTGGCTATGCCCATGTTGACATGATAAACATCTATCTACCCACAGCCCGGGGTGTTGTATGTATTTATAATTAATTTTAAAACCAAATCTTAAAACATGTTTGTCGAATACTTACATCAGGGTTAGGTATTTTTGGTTCTTCAAAATCAGTCCACTGTTTCCAAGGTATGATAGAAATAGGTATGTCATGTGTCACATTTCTAGTTTGCAATGATGTTGAGGATGGCTGGAATTGTACCAAGAAATGTGAATTCTAAGGTTTGTACGGAAGTGTAAATTAAGATCAACTCACTGTTTCTATTTCTAATGTTAAACATGCACATTGCTTCTTTGTTAGCTTCATTTTTAAAGATTTCGCAGATTTTAATGTTGACAACGATCTTGCCAGGTTACCTAAAGTGTAATATTTTTAATTCATCATTCACTGTCTATTTTTTAGTTAAATAGTATTAAATACTACCTGAACTAATAGCTAAATAAATATCCTTATGCTCATCGTCTAATCCGACAATTTGGTACTCGGAAAAGAAAGTTATTCGTGGTATTTCACACCATAGCATGGGTGGTGCTGGACCAATATTTTCATCACTTACAATAAAGTATATTTGGTCTTCAGACAATCTTATAACAGTTTCTTTGGATAATTTAGAAACCGTCGTTACGATGCCTGCAACAGGGCGAAGTTTATAAAACAATTTTTCTATACTGGTGTATTATTTTAAGCTAAGTTCCTGTCTCACTTGAAAATTCTCTCATTGGCGCCGTATCTATCATAACAGCACGAAATTTCATTTTAAAAATACAATAATAGTCATATATTCTAAAACAAAGAGTGAAAAAAGATACAATAAAAGGCGAACCCGAAACCACAACTCAAAATATTTACAAAAAGCGGGAGCGAGTTGACATGTTTATTTTTCATAAGCTGGCGTTGACATGAGTACATTGAATACTAAATTCGTATCGATTTATACTAAAATGTTACTTTTTACTCCTCGTTTTATTATTAAAATAATATATAGTTATAATAATAAACATTAATATTAACCATCAATAATTATAAAATAAACAACTATGATAATTTAAATAACACAAAAAATATTAAAGAAAAGAAGTATATGTTAAAGGACGACATTTAATTATACTTTTAATTCTTGCATCATTACGGATTTATTATCACTTCATAAAAACAATTTTCATCCAAATTACTCAAATCAAAAACCTCAAATTGTACTTGTCTAATTCAATTATTACAGAAGAATATAAATAGCAACATTTAATTCTTACTATGACTGTTCAGTAAATTAAAAGGCTCACAGATAATAATAAATTACAAATACTAAAGTAATAATACAAATACTAAATCTATTTATCAAAGTTTATACAACAAATTCTAATCGATTTTATCAATTACTTTCAATTGTTTTTTTTTTTGAACCATAGATAATACAGTTCTAAGTTTCCGGTAGATGGCGTTGTTGACACACGCCATTCGTGCTGTGTAGTTCTTATTCACTCTGACGTTACGTTTCTTTTATAAGTGTGATAAAGTAAAGATATATACGTTTGATTGTAACGACTGGCTTAACGAATTGTGGTTATAAAATATGAAATGATTTGTTTATTTTCCTAAATTATATGTGAATTAAATGCGATATATTTTATTTGATCATGTATTTATGACGAATAGTGGACTTGTGATTTATATTTTGTTTTTGTTTTATATTATTCTGGGAAACAAATGGCACAAAATGGACCGCCGAGGTACGTATGCGATCGATAAGTCACCATTTTTACTGATATGGGCACGTTTGTGGATTTTAACGCGTTATTTTTAGAATGTTTAGGGCTAGGACATAATGAAACACGCTCACACAGTAGTCCCACACATTAAATAATACTCTGCAGTTCGACTTTTAAATATTACTGTCAGTATTTTTCCAGTTGGGAGATCCGTTTAACGTATTTACTTCGAATTTGATCTTCAAATGTTTAACGGACTCCAAACTTGGAAATGACATTAAGTAATAAATAATAAACAAAAGCTTTGGAGCTGTGTTTTTACCGACTAGTTTGTTTTCAAATATAAAAATACCGAGAAAAATATTTCCTTGCGTGTTATTGGCACAATAAGTTCAATGCCATTTTGTTATGCAATGCATTGACTGTTTAGCACATTTGTTGGTCTGCGCTCTTCATATGGTCATTGGATATTATTATCAATGAATAAGTTTACAATTATCCACTTTTGTCACACACCATGAAATTAGGTCATGACCATAAATGAAATTGAAATTACGTATGTAGTTTGTGTGTGACTCCTATTTTAGTAGAATTTGTATAATTTATACAACAGCCATGGTTTTCTTTTAAAATATAAGGTATTACAGTAAAATAGAAAGTGTGAGATTGCCCATATCAGAACAAATTGTAATCATTAAAAAGATAATTTAAGTGTGGTTGTCATACTTCAACCCGATGCTGCTAGTCAAAGGAATGGGTAGCTGAAGACGAATTCAAATAATTACCTTATGTGTTAGATTTCTATTTTGCATCTTAACATCAAAGAAAGTATAGTAAATAACATCGACTCAATCCGATAAGACATCGAACAAGTTAAAATTGAAATGGCTTAAAAAATACTATTCTATATTAAAATACATATGATAGAAAAGTTTTAGAGTAGCTTTTAGATATATGGGTATCCCCAGAAATGGCTAAATAGTCATTGTATACAAAGTGTTATATCGGTAAATAATAATTTTGTCATTTTTCTATTAAAATGTGACATGCAACAAAGATTTTGACTTTTCTTACAATGTTTTTCTATGGGCAGTATTTCTAGCTCTTATTTACTTAACTTGACACTATCTAGAACAGTGGTTCTTAAGCAGGCAATTGGTGATCCTTGAAAGCACCCGAAGTGGTCGGCGAAGGCATCTTATTTTTTTTTATGTATCTATAGTACCATACATAACTATAGTTTATAATTTCTTCTACAATATTGTAATACTTTCGTTATAAAATATACTTTTTCTGTTAATAAGTATGATTTGAATAATTTTATATGTGTTTTATTTACATTTAAGTTACATTACCATGAAACAGTTGGTGGTCAAAAATTTTGCCAAATGATCCCTTTTCACTAAAAGGTTAAGAACCACTGATCTGGAGATAAGTGAGACATCCAGTAATGATAGTCAGTCATCTAGCAGAGGGACCCTTTTCTAAATAATAATAATTAACAAAATATATATAGAACCCAGACAAAAACAATATTTCATTGTTTATTAAAACTTAATGCATTATGGGTGTGGTATTATAGGACCATGCTATATGTAATGATATGACAATAGTGTGTATGAAAAGTTGTTTTTTTTTCCATAGCATGTTGGGTGGCACTAAGTCTTTTCTGCAAATGCAGTTAGAGCGGCTGAAGGTTCTGCGGGAAAAGATGGTGGAGCCACCTCCATTTGAACGTGAATTGATTATAAAAGAAGAGTAAGTACCTACTTTTAAGGAAAATAATGATATTATATCACTATGTAATTATTTATTATTTATAAAATTTGTTACTGGTTTATGTCTTCTGTAGGCGTTTAGATTTTTTTTTTTTTTCAAAAATAGAATTTCCTTGTACAAGTACTTGGAGTAAATACATGTGTATTATGGTTAATTTAGTTTTGTTTTTTTTTACGAATACTAAGTCATCATCATACATCATCATACATACATCTGAGGCTATTAATAAAAGAAGTTCTTTTTGTCAATTTGAGGAAAATTACAACCGTATCTTTTTTTTAGTTTTATCACTAGATTTATTTTTATATTATTTGGGCATTAATTTATTAGAAAAACAATTATAGGTTTTCGTATTATTTTGTGCGTAATGATTTTTGTACTTATTACACTTATTGTCATTGCCTCGGGGTGGGGCGGACTGATCGGGCTCAAGTTCCCGCCATTCAGAATTTGTGATAGCGGCCGTGGCAGCCATGACGGTTAGTCCGGCTTCGCGCGCGTTGTAGTACGGCTGAGATTCATGTCGTCTCGTCGTGTATAAGGAATTTTACCTTTTCGTTAACTTTTACAATTAGTTGGATAAAACATCGTCGTGTAAATAAAAATAATGCATAAATTGTGAAAGTTTGTTCGTAATGATTATTAGTTTGTTAAGTTCATTAAATCGTCGGGTAATTTTATTTAAATAATTGTTATAAGCAATGCAATATCAAAGTCTTGAAGATGAGGACTTGCAATATCAGATTTTTGGAGAATCCTTCAATTATTCCACGGACAATAGTTCTTCACAAACGATCAGCCAGAAGAAGTGAGTACACATTTTTGCCGAAACGCATATTTTATATAATTATTGTAATTGTTTTTGCATTTAAATAAATACCCACATTTACCATTATACGTAATAAATGTATTTAGACATAAAAGGGTAGCTTAATTTTAATATGAAGTATTTAAATATTTTTGTTGGAATTAAACGAAATGAGAAAAAAACTTATTTGCTAATTAATTAATGTGGGCTATATATGTATCTCGTAAATATTGTGTGTATTTAATGTATATAAATAATATTATTGTTTTTATTTAGTTATTTTATGTGTTATAGTAAAGTACATATTATGTATGTATGTCTTGCATTAATTGATTAGCATCCGTATTAGGAAGGAAAATCTGTGTTAGGAATGCAACTTAGGTGTTGTGTCTTTTAAGAGTTTGTTTATAGAAATTATTTATAATTTAAATGGGTGGTAATAAATGTTAATTATGAAATGTTTCATTCATATATTTATTTATTACCATATAAAATGAAGTAAGTATAGTACGAAACGATTATTAAGACATAAATTAACAAAAGAAAAATGGGATGGTTAAATATAATGGAGGTATGTGAAATGAAATCATACATACCTATTAGGCATTTTCAAATAAGTAGATAAAATATTTTAAATTTTAAGTTTGCTGTATTAATCTCGATAGATGAATGTAAGATAAATTAATTTAAAAATTCTATAAATATTGCAAACCTTTCAAAAATGCAATCTCAGGGGAAGTACCACCACTGTCAAAAGTAACCTAGTCGCGTTTTGGATCAGCTTTGAATTAGCTGGCTATATGTTATGTTGAATATACATGAATATATGTTGTTTTCTCTATTTGTATGTATGTGCTTACTTTTGGATTGGTCTAGTTTCATTGTGTTAACCCATTACTTACATATATAATTGTATATATATGTTGCTTGGTTATATTTTATAGGTTAGGAAGTCTGGTATCAGAAAAATAAGTATATGTACTTATTCATACGTTATACTTTGTTTTCATTTGAATAATAATAAAAACGTTTACCTTCCTCTGTCAATAATGAAGGATCAATTAACGCGGCAATCTTCCGAAGCTTTCAAGCTACCATTATCGTTAGCACTATTCAAGGATTGTTTTTTAAGTGAGTTGTAGGTATTTTTTTTTTTGTAAAAATATTCCTATGATATAACTATTGAGGCCCAAGTATGTCCTAATCCTTGTCGACCTTGGTATCATCCGGATTATCCTCGTGTGCTTCGAGGCCTTCGGGCGCACCCATAGTCGAGGTCAGGCAAGTACGTGTAGGCGTCCGCTAAAAGCCATAAGCACATGTGACCGGTTTGGATACATTCATCAATTTTTCTATCTCACACGTTAATGGAATTTGTTTTTGACATTTGTCCTTGAATTGGGTTTATTTACCATTAAGGACATATGTGAATCTTAGTATATTATGTAACGACTAAGTCATAAACTAATTTTTTTTTGCATCAATTCTTAGAATAAGGTAATGATTTTTGTCTTTGTAATTATTTATTGAGGGTAGGCGGGTATTTTGATAAGTACCTTCATAAAGTTTATAATGGTTTTCTTTTATTATAAAAAAATATAATTATGAAATTTTTTAACTTTCCCATAACTTGCGCAACCCTCGTGGGGAGGTAAATGACCAGTCCCTTAGAGGGTGGCACCCCCGACCTGGAGTTGAAGTCCTTAATTACTTCACGTGTGCGACGGCAGATGGCTAACGTGCAAGGTGCTAAGAATTTTATAGTAGTGACGGGCTTTATCGATAGATTTTTTTGTCGATAAATAAATTATAATTTTTATGGAAATTACATCTACCTAATAGGTTGACAAGGACTGCATGTTTACGATTGTATTATTATTTTAAATTTTAAGTTTTTTTTTTTTCATTTTTAAAGCAACGTTCTGACGTATTTTACATCTTACGAACTAATTTATTTATTATTTGCCGAATGTTCCGTGTCGATATGAAGAGTATTTGCTATTCATCTTGACAGAGTGCCGTGTTACGTATAGTGCAATAATTCTATAAACAATCGATATCAATATTTGTACATCCCTATTTAACACGGCCTTTCTATGAATACCAATGTAATTGGGGTGAATGCAGCGACAGCTTTCACACGATGCACCACCGACTGCATCAACTCTTAGTAATATGGGGTTGTTAAACTAGGGGAGGTAAATGTACTATAAGACTTGAATGTCCTAACATGACATTTTGTTGTTTTGTATCGTATTAGATCAACAGGCGGTTTTGTACGACTATCCCAGCTTTTTCAAATAGTAATTTATCGCTGATAATAGAAAATTATCCCTGATAGTTTAAACGTGCTTTTACAACTTATGGTTCCATTATAGGCCGTCTTTCCCCAGAGTTTAAGCTATGTTTAGTGTACCTAGTTATGGAAACTTAACAAACTTTAACAATAAGATAGGTATGGTCTATTATTCTTGACTGAACTCGTTTGGTGAAAATACAATTTCTCTCAGGTGGGGTACTCTTGGCGTCTGGTTTTTTAAATAAAACACTAACTAAAAATTAACCTAGTTTCGACTTGTTTTGTATTAAAAAATATTATCGAAATGTTTTAAATGAAGTAATAATTTTATATAATGGACCTGAATAAATATTTACTCGTTTATCTCTCATTGAAGTAAAATGTACTACTTGTTACTTTTATAGGTCAAATAACATCATCGAAATTTATCTCGAATACCTACTTCAGATAATATGAACGAGTTTTTGGTATTTTATTTGAAATGGCCATCGGTATTAAAAAAAGGGTTAATAGCTTCGAATCTTCCGGGGTAATAATAAAAAAAGACTGGTTTAGACGCACCTTCCAAGACGCGCGACCCCCGAAATATTTGAAGATATTTTTCAAACAATTTGAATAGGAACAGCTGGTTTGACACCCGGTAGATGGTCTAAAGGAAATATTGTAAACTTGCATAAGTTACAAAGGGGGACGCAAAAGATGGCGGAATCCCTTCTATTATTTTTATACATGACGGACGATATAAAGAATCCTGATTGTATTCGCTTTTGTGTGTACTATTGCCAATGGTTTTTGGAATAACTTTTTGCGACTGACTTTGGTTTTGGTTACTGGGGCTGGCTTCTGTTCCAAGTTCAAACTCTAAAAAGTGTACTTGTTACTCCTCTAAACAAATGCTCCCCTTTGATACAGAAAAACGTCAAATCAAAGGATTTTATTAGAACACGAGGGAGATTAGTAAAAAAAATAATTGCCGTTCTTATTGAGAAGATTCAGGACCAGAACTATTTTACTATTTGTTTAATAAGATCATATTATTATTATTTTTTATAAATATGTAATTACGAATAAATTTTTTTTTCGACTGAGAATTGAACCCAGGACCTCCGAGTCGTCAGTCCTGTTAGTGTGCTACCCACAGCATCACAGAGGACGTATTTTTATGTGCTCGTAATAGTATGAAAGATCTTTAGAACTCAATTTAAAGTTAAAATAAAATGTCTTAGATAATATATAGGTATGGTTAATGGGCAAATTGTCTAAAATAAAATATGAGCTTATTGCAGAGAGAAAAATAAACAGCAATTTTTTATTCTTCTCGAGTAAGCGAATACATTCAATGGTTCAATTCAAAAGAATGATATTGGATAAATAGAAGTTTTCTGAAGCACCTATTAAAGTAAATATCGTATTAATTCATAGATGTAAGATTAATTATATTTTATGAGTTTACATTATCAGGTAGCTCTGAATATCAACACCGAGGTTACGTTATCGCTTTGATAAGATTTTGTTATAATAATGATATGGTAAGAGCATATCATACCGAAACACGATAATCCTTATCAAATCTATCTTGTAGTGAGAGTTGTAATTTCAAATGACAAACTTTTGTTGAAGTGATTGCAGTGGCTAACATCCGCAGATAAATAAATCAGTAACTATTTATTTTGATTGCTACCTAATTCGAATTTGCTGAAAAATATATAAAATATCTGCAGTAAAACTTTAGAATCCAAGAATATCGTTCGTTTGTACTAAATAATTTAATGATAATGTTGTTAAAAAGGGATTATCACGGAACGTAACTTTTAATTTAAAAGAGCTTTAAGCGATTATCTGAATGACTCATTTAGACAATAATGAGCAACAAGATGTTCAAAGAATATTTCCTGGATACTTTCCAACACGATTAATAAATCTGTTCTCATTGTATACTGGACATTATGATAACAATTTCTCTGGGTTCTTCTATGCACAGTGACGTAATAAACTAAATTTATCGGCACACTCATTGTTATATGAAACAGAGTATAAAAATAAAATAAATAAATATTTATAATTCTTATATTGTTGTGATTTGGTTTATTAATAATATAAAGTTAAAACTGCGTTACCTTTCGAAAAATACATCAGATCCGTCAGAATCACTGCGAGGAAGTATAAGTTTGGGCAGCACCATTCCCTTTTTGCGTCTTCCACGAATACCAGAAGGAGAAGGCCATTGTAGTTCTGTAATAGCCATAGGGCTGTGCGGGCTTAATATCGTCAGTCTACGTTCAGGTGGAGGAAGACTTAATTGTTGGAGAGCTCTTCTCTCTGTACTAGCAAACAGGCCACGGCGTTTTTCTGCAGAGGCACCCATGTCTTCTCCAGAGAGAGCTCGACGAGCAGGAGTGCCTCTAGCTTCGCGTACATCTCTTTCACTAGCTGTAAGGAAAGAGCTTCTATGTGCTCGGACAGTAGTGCAAGAACTAGCAGGACGTGCAGGTGAGCCATCTTTGGATGGACGCAGACTTTCCATTGATCGAGCAGTCTCTACTCGTGTCGCTGCTAAATATTGACCGCTGGTCATTGTTGTATGGGCCACTGCTTCACATTCTTCTTGACTAGAGCTAGATGTGCCACTTCGAGAAAATGTGCTTGTTTTCGAAATAAAGCTTCTATCGCTATATTGAGCAGTAGAAATACTTGAACAAGTGTTAGCATCAGCTGACTCCGATGATGCTTGTTGCTTCACTTGGGCTTCTTCTACTGACGATTGAACAATACGAGAATTTAACGAACTAAAGGCGACTAAATTGCGTCTCCTATTTTTGCTTTCATCATCTTCTTCCTCCATATTTAAAGGCAATATATTTCCTATCACATATATAAATTAACAAACTGAAATAAGTTTAAGACATCTATCAATTTACAAAAACTTTATTTCATTAATATAAACTTCATGCAAAATACAATACAATTTTTTAAGGAACACTGGACAGTCTTTTCACTGAATACCACCACTGCACTCGCGAATATAGGGGAAACCTGTAACAAAGTCGGATGAGTTATAAGATATTCTAATTAAAATATATATTAGAAGTTAATATTTATATACTGGCTGATTGAGAAGGAAAGGCGAGTAGGAATGTGAAATAGTAGAAAATATTATTTGATATGTATTTATATATAGTAGTTATAAATAATAATATATTTTTGTTACAGTTGCTAATGCATTTTCAGGATTTAATACGAGAATACCGTTGTTAACGTTAAAGCCATCAAAACTTTTATTGCAGTTACATAGTTAGTAATATTTTTTATGCACAATAACAATGTTAACCGTAATGTTTTGCAAGTTATACGAATAGCATTGGTTATGAAAATAAAATTGAATTCATCCGAAACATACATGATCGACACCTTTTCAATTTGCAGCTTTGGAATCAAGTGCCAATTGTCCAGCTTGTGTTGCACAATCAGTTAATGCTCTGGCTTGTTCGGCGCTGAGACCTGTTGCTTTTACTTTAACATCAGCACTTTTAGAATGTTCTTTGCTTTCACTGCTAGATTCAATTCTCTTAGTTGTTTCATTGCCATGTTCATCAATAAAGGTTTCTTCTTGAAATTCCTCTTCATAACTTTCTTCATAATGTTCACGAAATTCTTGTCTAGCCTGGATTGTCATCTTGTCGGTGGTCTGTCTCTGGGTAACTAATTCGTCCATTGTCTTTTTAACCAATGCTTGGCCCGCTTCCAATTGCTTGCCTTCAGACATGTTTTGTTGATTTAGTATTTAAATTGTCTAGAAAGATAGATAATAATAAAAATAACAAAATCTGTATTTAAAAGATTTAAATATTATTGTTAGTCGGTGCTATTCAGTTCTATCGTGAAATATATTTGTTATGATCCTCTCACGATAAAGTTATTTAAATATTCAACACGCTATCTACTTCAGAATACACAATAAGCTCACAAACAGTGCTGAATCTCAAAATAAAAGAAAAATAAATTATTCAACATGGTGCATTAGTGAACTCAAAAATCCCGATTTGATAGTAATTGATAGCTATGGTTGGCATTGTTCCAGACTTGAATATTTGCTTGGACGCATTTAAATTCACGTTTGTTAGAGTATTCGTTGCCCGACGACACGCGGAATGAACTTTCTAGAGGAATTCTCCTAACAATTTCCACCTTGAAGAATAGACGAGGAATTCGTGTCTATTAAAAATACATACTACCTGACTAAATGACCCAAATATTACTGAGCACGTCTGAAAATATGCGGATGTGTCTGAACTAACTCACAACTATACATTATTTATAAATTCGAGTGAATTAAAATAATTGTTACTTTAAAATATTATTAGAATTTTAAATTAATTTTTGGATATTCAGCACAATATTACAGTAAGAGAATAACAAATAAAATAATATTATTTAGTTAAAATTACACTCACTACCGATCAAATATTTAAAAAATACATATTAATGAACTTCCATAATAATGATAAACACTGATGCAAAATTAAACATAATAAATAGCGCATACCTTAAACAATAACTAATATCACTAATCCAAATCAATTAATTCTTTGGAAATATTTAATGCAATTTATCTTAAATGTAAGATGTTTTCAGTTCAAAGCTCGCGTGAGGACTAAACCAGTGTGTGATGTTGGCGAAGCAGCGCACTCTGTGTGGACACGTCATGGAGCTTTTCGTGGGCGTATAAACTTCTTTATATTTTGATGCGCCTGCGCATGAGAATGTCTTCGCACAACCTTTTCAATATTAACCATACAGGACGAACTAACGAAATAACAAAAGATTTTTTTCTTCATATTTTCATCAATTATTTTCAAGCATTAGTGCATTCGTTAATTGGCATTCTTGTGCTTCATTTGTTTTGTCATGATGTGGTGTAAATAAATGCGCCAGTTCATCAAGGGCAATGCCAACCGATGCTAATAATAAATGCATGCGTCAGGAAGAGGCAATATGCTTGCTTATGAAGCGATGATTCTTTAAATGTTGTGGGAGACGATAAACAGATCGCTGAACATATGAATAATTGAATTGGCAAAGATCATCTAATTGAGTCACAACATTATTTGATTACGACTAACAGTTAACAAACAATAGTTCGATATTTTAAAAACGTATATTATTGCCAAATTAATGTAAGTTTATTTTGTCTAATAAACTCCGTTATAAAAACAGTTCAGTGAGTCGCAATTTTCTGGATGAGTTAAGTAAGGGCAATAGTATTCTGCTATCTTTATCGAATGTTTTATGCATGAAAAATCTCCATAACACCTGAGCTTTCGCTTTAATAATATAAAAAGTCCCGTCCGTATAATACTTTACAGAACTGTGAAAGTTAGAATTAAACTGCGTACCTGCCTACCTATTACTATTTCCATTAACACATCGTCATAAAATTTTCTGTACGATGAGAATAATCTGGCAGCATGTTATATTCATACCGTCGCTTTTCGACTACTGATTGGAGGCGTCACATTGGGGGATCATGAAGATTTATGATATTGTCGGTTGAATTATTGATTGACGATTAATCATATTGTATCTATTCATGCATACAATCCTAAATTGCTGCACTAAACAACTATATTTCTGTTTAATATAAATTCAAATGTATATTATTTATCGAAATAAGCTGGCTATAAATAAGTTTATAATTGGTGTGAATTTCTACAATGCCACGATTTTACAAAGTTTGATCAACGATTTAAACAACCTTTATAACTTTTGACCTTATGGAATTGTACGACCTTTGGGGTGTTCCGGAACTGTCACGCGAAGCAAGTTTTCAGCATGCGACTGTACGAGCGACCCTTTGCTTCCGACGAATACCTTCAATGGCTTATCGCGTACCTCATTACCCGACGTTGTCTATTACCCCCCAACTTCCAATTTGCGTTATTCATCCATTATCTATGTAAAACTTAGGTCAGGTAAGTCTTTATAAACATAAATATACTACATGCTTATAATATTCCTAATTTATGTGGATAAATCCAGGTTACTAAGTAATCCACTTTCGTCTATTAACGATGTAGGTTATATAGTTTTATATCTGTACTCGTATACAGGAAGCGCTCTACACACTCTTTTGTTGTCTTTTTATGTTTGCATGGTGGTTAGTGTTTACACAGCGTTCATGTAAAATTATATTATCGGGTTATGATACACTTTTATTGCGTTAACGATATTATTGTGACATACTTCAAAGAATATTAATTGTGTACACTATTTTATGTATTTTAGTGAAGCTATTATAATATTTTTATGTCATGTTGTTTCATAGAGATAAATGTCCCCTTTTTCGACATGATTATCCGCTTTATTAAACACAAAAAAATAATTTTCATAACTTTTACAATATAATAAAATAAATTATTATAATTAAGTATAACGTTTTTAAAAGCTCCTTTTATCACAAACTTAGCAAAAAGTCGAGGAAGTTTTATGTCGCCCCCAGCTGTCACGACGATATCAAATTCGAGAACCCTGAATAATACGAATAAATATAAATTGTGGGGATTCAAATCGAGAAGGTATTGCTTTCGACGCTTACAAATTGCTAAAACCTAGCTTTACAAATTGATTTATTTATATCGCTCAAATATGATTAATTTACTTTTATTTAATTTTATCAATTTATCTAAATTCGTGCCTCGAATTCCAATAATTATAGGTGAAGGCAGATTATTGTATGAGTTATGACGTCACCGTGAAAGCATTCATTTTTTATCATTCCGAACATAACACTCAATTATCAATTTATTTTCAAAAGGATATCCATTCACTCGGAAACTTTTGCTTATTTACGAATGTTGTTCAAGTGAAAAATCACGTAAACTTTTGTTCAATAAATCTCGTAATTCAGTGTCGATAACAATTTGTATTTGAAACTTCTGACGTCAATACTAAGCTTAGCGTGTTAACTTATTATATTAAATATGCCATTACATAGGTATCGACTGCTGCTATAAGACGGTGACCTTTCCACACGCATATTGGCAATTTCCCCTTTGCTCAAAGATTAAATCATATATAATCTACATGTTAACTGGAAAAACAAAATATATAAGCAATGATTTCTTTTCTAGCTCCGTAATTTACACATTGATGCCTGACAACGAGAATTAAAAAAGAAAGATTTCATATATTACGTAAGGCCACGGAATTAATATTGAAATTTAGGGATTATAATGTAAAGGCATTCTATGAATCAGTAGTCATTTGGAACGACAGTAAATGGTATAATGATTGAAGTTTGAAGGATTGGATTCTGTTAGTGAGGAAAATGAAGAGCATTGTTACCGGATAATAACAAAGGATTCGGGTTTGCGAAATTGTAAAAGGATATTGTGTAATTCCGGCAATTCTAATTTTGTTACATTTTTTTTCATTAAGGAAATACACATCACTATTGTACAAAACACTACTTAATTATACTAAAACTTAATTATACAATTGCATTAAATGTTTCATGTCATGCACACACATGACAATATAAAGTGATAAATTATAATTCATTCGAACATTTAAACGCTTTGATCAATTTAAGTTTTTACTGTCTGTTTTAAATATTATATTGATTTTCTCTATTACTATATTTATATCCTATTTATTATAAATTATTATAGTTTCACTGGCTGTCTGGTGTAACAAATAATTCGTCCATTCTTAATTTTATAAGATTATTTAGGAGAACAAATAAATATTAATTAACTAATTTAGAAAACTTTTTGGAGTTTACTATATATACAATTTTATTATTACTTTTAATTTCACGTTTGCCATTGCCATCGTGGTGAGACTGAGGCATTGTTTAAAGCTAACAAAAGTACTTTTGGACGATTTGTAGATCGTAGATTATTCGGAGTTTGACAGTAGAAACTAAAGTCGCAAAAGTTTATTTAGATAATTTAAGATAGAACTATTAATTAATAATAAAAACGTAACTTGCAATATAGAGTGTAATTTGCTGCCAGTAGTTTGTCCTTAACCTACTTAGATTTATGGTTTTAATGGTAGGTTTATATGCCAGCAACAAAATTGAAGGTCACGAATGCGCCCCACGATAAAGCAGCCCCGTGATTGATTGATGTGAATCTCGAATACCGATGTCGAGTCATATCTCTTCATCAAGAAATGTTAACATTGACACTGATGTGACAATGATATTCGCGTGTCTACTCGAACAGCACGTATAACTGGTTTTGGAATTATTGTGTAGTTATCTTATCGAATTTTAAACAAAAATTGAACACGGTTGACTTGTAATTTTATGATGCATTTTAAAATCTCGATTGGTAGCATTGTAACTTTTGTTGTAACGGTTGTTACTGAGTAGCTATTACACAAGTATAAATTAAGTTTAAGTATTATTAACAAAAAAATTAACCAGGAAAAATAATAAGGTATAAAGTTACATCAAGATTGAAATTTTTATCTTGGAATATTCATACAATAAAATGTCTGTCTATAAGATTAGATTGCCTTCAGCAAAATAATTGAATGATAGCATCAAATTGAATAAAATTGAATCATATTCAAACGTTTTGAATTTTTATTATCATAAACTTTAGAAATTTCAATAAAAAGGAAAGTTTCATTTTAAATATTAAAATAGGCGTACCGTGTAAAATAATAAGCTTACTTTAAAAGTTGTTTTTCTTTTGTTAAACATAGAATCCCCGGCGGTTGTGATGCCAAGAGCTTACCTAAAAAACTGAATTAATATGAATTTACAAAAATGTAAAGGCAGCGTATTATAACTACACTCTTCAGTAAATCTTAATTATTATTTTATAGCAGTCCGACATGTTTCTGCACTTCACCTGATGTTATCTAGAGAGCAATTATTGCTACAGACAAATGCACCTGTGCTGGTTTGATGACACAAGTGAGCTGCATATTTTATTTTTACATGCGTTATGCAAATGTCAATATCATCAAGCGAGATTCAGCTTCTACATTATCGCCATCAAGTACGCCCCGCCCCCTGCACCAATTTAGTACCGATTAACGTACGGCTCAATTTATTAAGTTAAGACCCCATTAATGGCCTGATTCAATAAATGAACGATATTGCTGTTGATTAGAGCGCAAGTAAATTTATGTTGCACTATCACTATTACTACAAATAAATAAATGTTTTAACATTACAATGTAAAAACAAAACAAAAAATATATTTCTAAGATTAGAAAGAAAGTGTTACAACAAAAAGTTTCTTTGATAAAAAATCATTTTGACGTTATACATTTGTCCTTTTCTATTCATTAGGAACAGACTTCTTAGTGACAGCTTAAATAAAAAAAACGTATTCATAAAAATAACATCAGCCTTTATTAAAAAATGTGAAGCCAAAATTATTTCAGAATGGAAAATTTATGTTATTTATAATATTTAATTAAGATTAATGTACTGTAAGAATTGTTTATATGTAATTAACGTAAATAATAAATAAAACCGGCAACAAACTTAAGTTAAACCCGCGTGTGTTTTATCATGAAAGACATCGTCCCGAACACTCGTTTGATGTTCATTATTAATTTGGTATGGAAATTATTCCGAACCTAAAGTAAATATGGGGACCCCGGCATTTGTACGTTATAGTCATATGAATTCTATATAGGAATGGTTTAAGGTAAATTTTATTATTCAAAGCATTCAAACCAAAACATAGCTCTAGGCAAAACTGTACAATACTTGTAGTTAAATAAAACACGCTAAAATACTCTCTGTAAAAGTCAATTACGACTTGAATAGATAAAATGCCTTTATATGGCTGTCCTTGTTCGAAAATAGTACTATTAATTTTAGTAGTAGAGGATATAAATCACTGTGCAGCATGCGCACAGATGGTGAATTTCCATTACAATTCCACGAAACAATGGCAATGAAGCGCCATTATCAAGAATGGTGGAGGAAGAAATAAAGCAATACGAAGTTGAGTCACGAAAAGAGCTCTGCAGATTATTATAACATAGGAAATTGGACAATTATCACAATGTACTTTTGCATTTCAATCTCGCATGAACTGAAAAATATTTTAAATCAAATAATATCTACACTGCATCTATAAAAATATTTTTACCTATTCGTAAAGTCACGTAAATGGAAATATAGGACGGTAGCTATGTATAACAACGTTAACGGTTTAAAAGATATGACAGGTCGATAGTCATTATGCAACCAGTCATGTCATGGCGTACGGACTACCACAACCCCATAATGTTTTACAACTATAGCTGCAGGTGCATATATATATATACATAATTTGTGTTATAACAATACTTTGAAAACAAAACAACAGTACATTTGTACATTTTATTAGCACAATTTAAGATCCTTTTATGATTATAACACATAGAAAATAAAATCTAACTATTTATTTGCAGTGACGTTGTAAATAAAGTTGTCACGACTCGCGACCTTTCAACGTTTCTGTATTTCTCATAGTTGTATATTAAAACCGAGTTTGTCGCGAACATTTCAAATTTCCTTCACCTCGTAACGTTATTATAAAAGGTTGGAGACAAATTTCTTATCTCGAGAATACATAGATATTGACAAAATCATTCTTCCGTATGTATATGTAAATACTAAATAATATGTAGTTGTATATTGTTGTTAATTTAAAATAAAAACATAACAATAGCAGAATGAAAAAGTCAAAATGGAGATACAGACGTAAAAAGTATTGCAACATTCCAATCCAATATTCTTCTGTTGTAGAAGGTTAATAACGCTTATTATTTATTCAGTAACTTCCAAAACGGATGGAGGCTTTCAGCTTTTACCGACCTCCAGAGAGAAGTTCGTTGTTTCGGGTTAATCCATAGTTTGATCCTATCCTTGCAATTCTGTAGCATGACCCTGACATAGCAGACAGCTGTGTTTGAGCCAGGCGACATGTGTCGGGCGTATGATCCCACTAGATATCAGGAAATAAGCTTACTGATTTATGGTACGACATTTGAAAATTGGAACATTCATAAATACTAAACTTGATCGTAATGATCTCAAATTGTTAATGGGCTCACGGATTCTGAATTCTTTGGCACATAATATAAATTCTTCTTATTCAGGGTGCCGCACCTATTTACCACTGAGTAAGATAACAATCAATTTTGATTAATTGTGAACTTTCTTAAGAAACATTTGATTAATAAGAAATTTTTATGTTTTATTTTTCAATGAAGTCTTATTTTCATATAAACACGGAACCCAACCACGTGTCTGTCTGATACATT
The DNA here is from genome assembly GCA_028551675.1 of Tineola bisselliella. Taxonomy (NCBI): domain Eukaryota; kingdom Metazoa; phylum Arthropoda; class Insecta; order Lepidoptera; family Tineidae; genus Tineola; species Tineola bisselliella. Next base: position 165,107 of record JAPWLS010000506.1, on the reverse strand, counting down.
ATTACTGTCTTAAAAAAATAAAAACTGGTATTTTGCTATACCCTCGCCCACAATCAATGTGTCAGACCACTGAACTGACTGACGTTAATTTTGAAATAACTGTTATTGACTTATATCGAAACAATCAAACGTTAATTTGTATAATTTTGATTTAAAAATGTAGAGATTCATAAATTTTCTTTGTATACACAAATTTATTTTGCACTTTAAACATTAAATATTATATCAATATTCAGGTACTAACACTAAGACTAAACCGTTTTCATGATTCATAATAATGCAACGGAACTATCTTAGAACATTACGAGATCTATTTTACTACACATATTTTGGATAATAAGTTTATTAGAAAAAATTCACATTATTACAGGGTTAATTCGAAATGGTAGTTCCTAAGATTAGCGTTAAAATATATAAACCCTACTGTTTAATTCAACTATATTAGTTTTACATTTAATATAATAAGAATAGTGGAGTTTAGTTAATAGGTTGAATTTATAATATGTTTATTAAAAACATCATACTGTAAAGCAAGCGTCACACAATAGAACAACCTCATTAACGAGATTATATTGCGAGTATGAAAAGAGATAATACAACACCAGATTAAGCTTTCACAATTTGAGGTCATAATTGCCGACACGAAATATCACATACCTAATTGAATAAAACATAGTTTTACTTGTAAAATCCTATGCTTACCAAAATTATTGTATTAATTTGTTTACTGAAACTGACTAATTGCTAGAGAAAAATTACGTCGATATTCAGACTCGTGAATAATTTGGGCAGTAATGGATCATTGATCAATTACGCGCCACATTGTTGTACTCCAGGTCAAATTAATTACTGACAAAATTAAGCTCAAGTGGGCGTTACAATTTCAACATACAAAAGGATCAAATGGTCGAAAATATTTCCAATTTATATATACATATAATAGTTATATATGACTTTCCTTTGCGAACATTTGGTTATTTTATTCGTCTTTTTGAATGCTTTGCAGACATCATCATCGTACTCGTAAATCAGTTTCGCCGCGGCTACGAGTTTGAAAATGTCAGCTTAGTCTAAAGTAAAAAAAAATTATAGTAAGCTGCTTAAGTATTTTAAATTAGTTATTCCTATTTAATCAAGGTGATTACTTTCTGCATAATTAAGTACCACCACCTGTTCAGACGTAACCAGCATTTATTTTTAATTAGAAACCTTTTCCTCTTTTATAAAACACACATAAAACTTGCAGTGAAAACAAAATGTGAAATCATTAAGTAAATTTTATCAGTACAGTTTTTTTGTATTTTAATTTGCGTTAGAAAAAGAGGAACGGGAGTTTTATTTAACCGTGTTGCGTTTTTAAAAAGAAAATGCAACAAAGGGCGACGACCAGTTTATGCTCGGAGAATTTATGAACGTCATGCACATTACATTGTTTTTTTTTTATATGGACAAAGAAAATTAAAACGTGGTAAAATGGATTGTGTCAGAAAATAAGCTATCAGATTGATTGGCATACATGTACAATTGTACATTGTACATATTTATTATTGTAAATAGTGTTCATTATTAATTTACTAATAATTTATTTACTATTAGATAGCTACTTTCACAATATCACTAGTGACAAAAAAAAAACTATCTACAACGCATTCATAGTGAAGATATTCTATAGAACATATCTGACTCATTAACACAGATAGACATAGTCGTATGTCTTCGTCTTAACCACGAGACATCCACGATAACGTTCATATGTAATTTGAACAAAAGACGAGATTGAATCTTCCAATTCAACAGAAAGCGTGGCATTCTCTGAGTAAAAATCATGCATGGAAAATAAGCCAATTTAAAAGAATGAAAATTTTGTAGGATTTGAAAATTTCCAAATGTTTAAAATGTTATCAACCTCCGTAACGAAGTGGTTCCCGGTCGAAACAATATATCGCATGGGACTGGATATTATATGTTACGGTATCCGAATTTGGCATTTGTTGTTATTTATTATTATATTTTAAGAAGCACGGCTATAGTCAAGTTATTTAAGAAAATATAATATAATTAATTGTACTTCTATTTCCTTCAAAAACAAAACAAAACAATGAGTTAAGTTGTTTATTAAACCTCTGGGTTAAGGTTCAAAGATACAACCATGGATGACGTTTTATTGTAAATACAAATGTGGCGTATTCTTTGTATATAGTATTAATGGACTTAAATTATACACAAAAATCTCTCTATTTCGTTTTATGTGTAGTTGTTTGAAGGTTAAGGATTTTGAACATAATATCTGTACGAATTGTTGCCGCACGCTAATTAGAATTGTTAAACATGTACTTGACTTTTGCCTTTGAGGTCGTTTATATATACACAAGTTGTTTCTTTCTGTTTTTAAAAAATTCACTGACCAGACACTTATAAATACAGTGCAAAGACTATAAAAATAATGTCTTTAAACATACATTTTTTAAGGTCTAATATTATACTACCAAATTGAATTTTGTTAAGTGAAATATAGTTCTGAAGAAAAACTTTAAAATTGCTTTTGCTCGAACTAAAGCGAGCTGCCATCTAGCGCGGTGCAGAAACCGTAATCTGTAACCCGGATTTACATTCGAAATAAAACCACTTAAATACTACTTTAATATTAGTAAAGAAATTAAGGAATAAGATATCCGATACTAGACCTAAGTTTACGATTTCTGTTGTAACTCATCACATTTTCTTCTCTCACAACAAAAGTTTTATGTCGTTCATTAAAACAACACCTTTAATAAATAATGTATGAGGGTTTTTTAAAGGTTTTTATAGTGTTATTTACATAATTTAACTCATATTAATTGAAGTACGATGATATGTACAAAACATATAAACGCATTAAACATTTACGTCATAAATATCTGTAAAATAATATACGACAGATTTATTGGAAGTTTTATATGAACATGTTGTTACGTTTATGTAAAATTCAAGAAATATGTTTGTGTTCTTTAAAAATCACAGTAGAACGAAAAAGATTTTCAGAAAATGTTTATTTCGGGAGGCAAAACGAATAATTTGATTGGAGAGAGTATCTGTTTACTTTAAAAAAACGTGTATTCTGAACACACAATATTACGTTAAGTAATAATAAAATAATATTTTTCGTAATAACTATGTAATATAGATACCAATAGCCGAAAGGTTATCTTAACAACCAGATGATATGTTGATAATGTGTAATGTATGAATAATATAAGTTACAATGAAATCAATCGAGTAATCGAACGTCATTCGTTTACTATACTAATATACTATTTTAATCTTTTATCTCATAAATTTTCGATAACGTAAGGATTTAGGTGAGATCTCAAGGCTTGTGAGATAAACCATACTTCACTCAATTTATAAATATTAGTTAAAATTTAAAACAAATAAATAAATAAGTTTTTTTTTTAATGGAAATTTATTAATACAATTTTTGTGTTATATTTCTTATAGATTTAGAGTATGCGCTTGTGTGTTTCAATTTGTTCAGGTGTTAAAATATTCAAGAATCGTTAAACACAGTTGTCCATTGTCACTCTAATCATTCGTCGAATGTTTTTAAAAAACAAAGCCGTTTGGTCGTATTCCAACGCTCAGAGCAAATGTGTCACTCGTAAATAGATTTCGTAATTAATTAATTTAATTAACCGATTTATGATGTCTTAAAATAGCAAATAAGTTTCAAAATGTAAGAGGGTGTCCAGATTTCCCACTTAATCTATGTCATAATATTTGGCAGCGTTTTGTGCAGAGGGAAGGGTAGGGGTGGAATGAATAAGGATACTTTCAGCCAGCACATATTAATACTATGTTGTGTTACCTGAAGGCGAGAAGTGTAGTGCTGCGTGAGTTAGCGGGCGACGGGCCCGAGGCGCGGGTTGCGCGGGTGGCGCGTGTGCCCGCGCTTGCCAGCCGACTGCGACTGCCGCAGCGCGCGTCGCCCGGGCCGCGCTTATCGGCCGCCCTGCTGCTATATGCACTTGAGATGCGATAATAATTTTCACCATATTCGGTACCATAATAAAAAAATATATAATTCGGTGATAATCAATCTTATAAACATGGGACAATAATTATTTTTAATTTATACGTAATTTTTAAATTAGTTGTTATTATGTATATGTTATGACTTTGATAATTCAGGACTAAAATAAACAACTTATTTATATTGTTTTATACATATAGTTTTTTGTAATAGGTACATATTAATAAAAAATACATATCATTTTAAAAATCATATCATTATTAAGTCGACAAGTAAATCGCCTAAGATATAACGTCTTGCACCTACTGTGTTAGTTCTCGTAAGTTCGACGTCTATTAAATACTTTAACTAAAGAAACTGCCATCGATTTCCTGAACAATACCGGCACTTACTAGCAGAATTTAGCGTCGAGAATTTCTGCAAATACGTTTTATTACATTAAGTTGTACTTGTTCAGTTTAAACTTTTATTGAAGTTTTTTGATCTTATAAAGTCGTTAGATTGCTTGCACCCATCAAAAGCGGGAGTTACTGCATTAGGAAACTTTTACTAAAAATGTATATGCTCGTAGTTAAGTTAGCTAAGTTAATTAAGATCGAGAGTTGATAATCTTATACCAGTGACTAGTTAAGGGTTTATTGAACAAATAAGAACAAAACTTAACAAAAGAAAACACTATCCATACTAAACTCAATTATTTTTATATATAAAAAAAACTGATAATAATTTATTGCAAAAAATCTTACTTTTGAACTTGTAAAAGTAAATAATAATAATAGTATTAAAGTTTTTTTTTTTGCGAAGGATTTTTCTCTACCGTTTATTTAATCAAGAACATATTTCAATGATCATTTACCATTTAATTCAAAAACATTTGTGGATAGTGGCCTAATAAGTTGTTATAATAAGTTTACATAAAATGACTTCAAAATAAGTTAGAACCGATAACTATATCAAGATATCCCGCTCCCGTCATATTGCATCCCTAGTGTTGCTCCTGGACGCATAGAGTGATGTTTCAATCGATAAATGATCAATTCAGATCGAGACTAATGGAAAACGATTTAATTTACTAAAATAATGATTATTAACTCAAAATAATTAATTTGATATTATTTAACTAATATTTTACTACTTAATAATAAAAATAGCTTCATCAAATAGAATTTATTACTTGCTTTGAGAATAAAACCTTCCTCTACAGCTACTTAAATAAAAGAAATACGTTCTTAAATTTTAATTCCCCTATTCCTCAGGAGGCTGTTGAATAATTAAATACCTACTTCTTAGTTGAGGATCTTTTGATGTTAAAATCTAGTAAACCTAGGTTTCATTGTGAATTACTTGACGATGTTTATAATACGGAGGTCAAAATTAATATTAAAAAGCCACACAATAAAAGTTGAAGAGGTGTGTCGGAATTGTAGCAATTGTTTATTTCTTAAAAATGATGATATTTGTGTCAGTTTTACGCCATCAGTATACCTCTAGAGGATATTTTATAAGTTTGTATGAAATACAGTAAATAAATAATAACAAATAAAAGTACTTACCCAATGTTATATAAATTCACCAATTATTGTATAAAAACGCGATGATAATTTTGTACTTAAATGGTTAATTACTCCCGGTGTACAAAATGGTGGAGAGATTGCTTCAGGGAAGAGAGCAAATTTCATTTGCTTAACGAAGAGAAACTAGTTTAGTTACTAATGTTCTCCATAACGCGTTTCTTTTATTTACATACTTTATATCGATCCCAGTTGATTTAATCCCAGTTTTCTTTGACACAGTTTCTCTAGTAACTCAATGATTACATATTATATTATTGTAGGTATTTAAATACTTATTAATAAATTTAAAAAAATACCTAAAAGTAAAATAAACACTTATTATATTTTGAAAAATTACTAAATACCAAAATATGTTTTAAAACTTCGGCTTTAGCACTCTCTTTAATATTTAGGTATTGGTTTACTTTATGTGCGTACATTAACTTCAGCAAAGTAAACGCGTAAATATGACGAGCAAAAACATACAAAATCCTTTAGCCGATATTATTTGATGTTTTCCATTTATTTCTTTGCTTCAATAAGGTTTTAACTGTTTATTACTCGTACCTATTAAAGATGTTACAAACATTCGCTGTTTTTAATCATAAATAAGTAGAAGTCTCTTAAGTGCCTTTACGTAACATCTTCCTTTATGAATTAACTTCAGTGAACACTAAAGAAAAAATATATACTTACAATGTACGTACAAAGTGTGGAATTGAAACTCTTTTGTGTGTTTGTGGAGACTAATGAGCAGCAATACGTACCTGAAAAGAATGTTATTAAGGTTAATCTACGAGAATTTTACAGAAATAAAGCTAGAAAAATGGTCAAGGAAAGATTGAAGTAAGAATTTAATAAAATGATGTTTCCTTCTTATTTTTTGCTTCGTTATGGAATGGAAGCGCCTTTATCTATAGGGCTATCTTCACATACACCCTAAGATTTATCAGCACTCATCGCCCTTTTCATATATCTCGCCGTCGTTTGAGGATTACGTGTCCCACCTTATCTGATCGTGACTTGCTAATCTCACTTATCATTTTGTTTAAAATCATTTATAAATTTTACTCTTTGAGTGTTTTTTTATTGATATTATATTTATAACTGTATTATAAAAAGTATTGCGTTGTAGATAAAAAAAAGTAGTTATTCGGTAATTATTATTCGAGATTAGATATATCTAAACACGTGGCATGTATATCAGCATATAAAAACGCTTTCATAGATTTTTTTTACACTATAACAAAGACTAATTGATTTAAACTTTTTTGATTGAAAAATTATTTAACAGATTAGTAAGAACTAAATGAGGAACTGACATTACGAAGTTATATTTACATTACATTATTTATTCATGTGATAACTGCGAATTGCGCTTCGCTATACGAGTTTCAAAGTGTAATGAAGTTGAACTCTGCAATCGCTTGTCACTTGAGTGAATTTTGAGATGCTTCGTAAACTTAGTTGAGTAGAAGGAAATTGCATGCATATTGTGTTTAAGAATTGTATGCTATTATTAGGACATAAAACTTCATTAACTTATTGATTCAATTTTATTAATAAAATACTTATTTTAAATATTCATTACTAAATTTGTGTTAGAAATATTATATTTAATATAATAAAACTACAAGTTCACGGACCACCTCATAAAGTTAAATTTACGAGGCAGTCAATGTACTATCGGAAAGCAAACGAAGTGGAATGAATCACCAAGAATTTCAAGTGAAACGTGTTTCAGATTATTATGGTCTTATACAGACGCTTCCACGTAGTGTCCCTGTCTAATTTTGTTGCGGCAATTTGCCAAGCCACATCATCTCGGGTCTCTCGGATATCGTCACCTGAAAATTCTGTATGACGCATTAACATTATAACATTCCGATCCAATTCAGAAAATATTTAATGTTTTACAAACAATATACGAATTGAAAGATTTGAAGTGACAAAATAAAGGAAATCGCAATATTGCAGTAATGAGGGTAAGCTAAAGTTTAAAATTAGAATTTAAATTGGGGACAGATAATCAACAGTTTCAGTTTGACTATAATTTGAAATAGGAATGCTCTATTAGTACAATTAACGAGATGGCGTAGAATTCAATATCATTACCGTGTGTATCTAAATGTACAGCCCTATTTTGGAACCAATTGAATGCGGTTTTAATCGATATAGAAGTCAGCTACAGCTTGTAACTTTTGTTATACTCGATTTTCTGTAATTCAGTTTACGTTTTAAATAAGAATGAATATTATTATGTAAGTAAATTGCGGTTATTACTCCGAAAGATAACTATATTAAAGATGCATCACAGGAAAATATTATAGAGGAATGCTCTCTTTCACTAACATGTGAATGACCTTCCTTTTAGTATACGTAGAACAAAGTAATAAATTATTGAGTGAATTACTTTTTTATATTAGCCTGGCATATGACCACACTCCGCCTGATGTTAAGCTAGAGTGCGGTTACCACAGACAGATGTCCGCAACAGTCACCTCCACTATGCCGGGTTGATAGACAAACGTACTCTGCCTAAATTTGACTGTGCACACTCCTCTTGTTATCCCGACTCCTTCCAAACTGATCCCGAAACACAAAGCTTTGTAAAGAAAAAACTTTAGTTTCAAATATAATTTTTAATATGATTAGTTGTTTTGTTAAACAATTTCCCAGTTATATGAATATAAGGTAATTCAAAATGTTAGCGCGACTAAAATAATCAAAATAAACGTGATAGTAAGTCGTATAAAGGCTTTTAAATTGCATAGTTAAATCATGTTCACGAATAGCCTGAGGCATCTCTATATGTGACTTGTCATTGTTATATAAGGTAAAATAATATAATACATAATAATATTTGTTTCATTTCAAGTTTATTCTGTTTATGTTGGCTACAAAATTCAACATGTATTTGTCTTTATTATTTATTTTATTCTACCAATATAGGAACGGAAAACAATGTCGAATTACAAAATACAAAATATATTTTGCGAAAGTTTTAACGAGTAAATACGAATAAATGCAATAATAAAATGAAAATAATAATAGAGTAAGCTAATATAATTGACATTCATGAAATACATTAACTTGAAGAGTAGTCACAACACGTTCTAATTACATACACTTTTAACTCTTGACCTGTTTTACATTCAAAGTCTAGCTTAAGCTTTAAGTTCTTTCGTAAATGTTTTTCCACCACGTTAACTTTACTTTGAAATTGTTTAGTTTTTATATCTAAACTAAAAACAACTACTTGCAAGCGAATATTGCAAATTTTATTTAAATTGTGACTCAAGTAATTTATTTAAATTAGTTTGAAATACTTACTATAGATTATAATTTTAATTTAACATTATAAACACACCGGTGAATTATGTAGTGATTGCGTCGATATTAAGGCGTTGTTCATCTCATGTGTGATTATCAACTATGTACCCTTAATAATTTTGAATTTGAGGATTAAATTTAAAATGTGTCTAACAATGTTATGGTTTGTCGGAACCTTGGGCTTCAGCTTGTGTATGATTGTTTTTTAATTTCAGAATAACCGCAGACGTCAATACATAAATTAACATCCGTTAAATATTGGGTTTAATGTTAAACAGAGCGTACAAGTAATAGTACCAAAATAACTCAAAATAATACTATGTACTACAATATAAGTTTCATTTCACAGAATATTAACAATGGGCGACGGTGAACAATAAAGTGATAAGCTCCCAAATTCGGAACATGCATTCATTTAACTTTCTCAACACCAACGAACTTGCGTGCGTTTAATATAATTTTGCTAACAACATCATCCCAATTAGTTGTCTGTTGTTAGCTGTATTATTCTATAGAATATAGATACATTTTTCCTTATCTGTACGTACTGTACGTACCTATATAAAAAATATACCTATATCTCTATATTATTCCTGTAAAGAAAAAACCTTAATAAAACAATTTTGTCAAAAATATTCGCTCCAAAGAATTTAATTTCAGAATAAATTAGATTTTGACGTTGGAATTAGTGCTTGTTTGATATTGTTCTACATCAGAAGTAAAAAACCAGTGAAGTAATACGTAATTTTGTATGACTTTTTGGATAGATTTTAATTTAATACATTTCGAAATTATTATTTCTTATAGATCAATTGATTTGTTCTTAATTGTTTAATGGATGAGGAAAAGTATATTAAATGTACAGAATAAAAAAGTAATACTTTGTTAGGATAAATAGCTGGAGGGATAACTAGGGAAAAGGTATAACTAATTGCCAATTAACTTGGGGCTCGAAGCTAGCCACGGCCCTTAATAAACCTTATGTATTAAATATATTGTATTTTAAATGTACAGGAATGTTTTGAGAGGTTAATTTCATGTCATGTCGGCATCAGAAAAAGTTTTAATTGAATTTAATGCTATTAGGAATTTATTATTTTAAACTATTTTTGTTTATTAATTAATAAAGTATTTGAAAGACAATAAAGTTTAACTCAGAATTGACAAAGGGTTCGCTATGAAATGTAAAAGGTAAAACATGTATCAAAAAACAAAGTTGCGTGAATTTTATTAAGTTTTTTTCTATATAATTTATGTTTGTTATTTTTGTAATAAATGTGGATTCTTGGAAAAAAATAAAAATAAATATTTACTGCTAAGATTAATAAAAGTAAATTGTATTATTTGCTTAACTTATTTAGTTTAAAATGTTTGTTTCCTTATTGTTTTTTATACGATAGTTGGGAATACAGCGCCATCTAGTGAAAACTCACCTAGTTTCTGAGCCAACGACTGTCCAACCTCGTCTGCGTCGCACCGCTCGCATTTCAGCGGAGACCATTCGATCTCTCGTCTTTCGATGTCGGTTGGCGCCACAGCTTGATTTTACAGTGGCGCCCTCTACTACACCTTCAGCAATTGGCAACATTGTTCAGCGTATTATTTCAGTCAATATGTAACACTTCGTGTGGACTTGGAAAGATGGCGTTTTAACGCCGCACTAATATTTACGAATACTGTTGTTTTGGTTTTTCAGTAACGAAACAGTGTTTATTGTAATTATTTATTCACCAGTAAACAACATTATTTTTAAAGTTAGAGTTATGGCTAGAAAATTAGTTATTATTTGTTCTTAAAAATTTATTTTAAAATAATAATAGGTAATGTAAAATTCTTAAAATAATGAAATACATTACTGCTATTGTACTAAATAGGAAAAACAATCACGTCGTTAAAGCCCAAGAAGATCGAATCTAAGAAGGCAGGTATTAAGGGCAACATCCCCTTGTTTTATTCAACAGGAGTAGGATAACTCTGTTGCGAGGAATTCCCAAATCGCATTATAGTCTTCCCCAAAAAATGTTTCATTTCAACCCTGATGTGACATAAAACGAAAACTTTCTAATATTTTGTATAAATTAATATAAAAAAATATTATTTTCCGCTAGAACAATTTTGAAGTGAATATAGGAGACCCTCTAAAACCTTTCTTATCCATCATCAAGACCAAAATACTATAATTCAGAATGATCTGTTTCCAGAAATACGCAATATTATTCGATAAATTTTGAAAAGCAACAAACAGACATATTTCAGCAAGCATTGACGCATATGAATAGAGTAAAAGATTGATTACACTTCAAATGCGTAAAAGTGGCTCTACTCGGACAGATTCCTCTTTTGAAACAAATTGCTATAGAAGCCATTTCAGATGATCTCACTCCATTACACATCTTCACAATCTAACAACACAATGAGTATACTAAAAAACCTAATACACGTAATAAAACATGAAATATTGCTACATAGATATCAAATCTCAGTAAAGCTAAATAAAAGGCTTTAATAATATTTGTTTTGAAAATATTTTAAATTATTATATTAGCCTTAAGAGCTATTATAATTAATAAAAAATGAAGACTAAATATAATAAAAACATTTTGGATTAATTCTAAGATCAAATATAATTTTACTTAACATTTTAAGTATTTTTGTTTGATTCTTGGAAAATTGACGTTCCCCAGGGAATAGCTGTAATTTTGAACAAGATAAAACAAACACTTTTATACGATATTTCATCGTCGACCTATTTATAAATACTATTTGCTTTTACCAAACGTTCTTCAACTGTAAAAGATCTCATAGCTGTTATTACATTAGAAATTCCGAATTGTATGAACAATAATAAACTTAATATACTAAAATAATTTTACATGGATTTTGGAGAGATAACGAATATTAAATGATAATAAATTTTAACTAAATTAAGAGACTTTATGCGGCTTACCGTCGCGTTTATTTTGATTGTATAGTGTTATATAGTAAGCTGCATGAAGTTATTCAAATTTAGATAAATTATGCTGGCTAATAGCCTTAAATACCACTATAATAAATTTTAATTTAAAAGTGAAAAAAAAAACGTGTATAAATATTTTTTATGTAAGAAAAATAACCAAAAATCGAGATCAATCTGCGTATTAATTAAAAAATAGCAAGCAAATATGATTATACACAATTAAGAGAATAAAGGTCAAATAATCTCTTCAATTAGACTGAGTTAGAGCTACCTATTTAGTTCTCAAGGCCGTAGACTCCACCCTACTATCACTGGCCACTTCGTTAATTAACTAATGGCATAAACTCTGATTGTGCAGCTCAATGTCAACTAGAAAAGTTTTAAAATGAAATCTGGCAAAATATAACTGTATTGACGAAAATAGTATAGAAGGATACAATGTTGTGAAGATGTAATATTGCTTTGTTTGTACGATCTCTGAAACTAATGAATCAATTATAAAAAATATTTCACTGATAAAAAGCCTTTATATTGTCCTTGTCTGGCCCATAACACAGAGTACTATATCTTAGGTATTGTATGCGTATGTATTTATTGATTTATACAGAATCAGTGACGAAAGAAACTATAAGATATGTCAGGACTAGTTTTCGAAGGCAAATAAGCCGGGATAATGGAAGTTATTTCAAAAAATGCATATTTTTCTAGTTTCATCTAATTGTAAGGAGATATGTAAAGGTTAATTATTATTGAGAATTAATTATCGAAATAGTAGAGAGAAAGGTAATTAAATTATCTGCTTAGCTCCAAATACCCTTTTGATATGCCCATAAACACTGTTTTGCTACTGTAATCTAAATACTATTCAAGCAACACTCCATATGCTCGGATGAAAGGTAAACACTGAACACAATCATAGTTTATTTATCTTGACGATTCGTAAACTTTCACATGTATCTCTGACACCACACATTCAGTTTCACATTTACCGTAGTTGTTTCGTACAAAGTTTTCGACAATGTTTCAATGTTCACTAAATTTATATTATAATCTTACAATATTTACGAGACTTTCTTTGATGTAGCCCAACCCATTAATACAAATTACTGTATTATTTTTATAAGAAAAATCGATATTTATATTGGCCGTTATTCTATACGAGCAACGCGTGCGACTTGGCGCGGGAAACTGTGACTTTACAGCGATATACTTATACTCAGCATAATACAGATACTCATCACGATTTCCTAAAATTCACAAACAAATGCCGATGATAAGTTATGCCAGTCAGTTGTCATGAAAATTTGCAAGCAGGATTATTTATATGTGCTTTATTTCAAAAAGAATTCCACGAAATGATTGTGGCCTCATAAATAGAAAGATTTATGGTATTGGTAAAGCAATATAGGTCGTTGCTTACACTGAGATAAGGAGGACTCGATGAACTTCACAGCCCACTGCTTAATATTTCTATATTTCAGATAAATATTATGTTCTATTAACAGTAAGTAAGAGTAATCAAATTATCTCCTAGTTAAACATTTATCTATAATTGTATTGTTATATTATTTATATATGTATTTAAATTAAATTTTGCTTGTTTGTTTCACTTTTTTAATGAAGAAGTAATTTTAAAATAGCTACGCAGGCAGGTAAGAAGTTCGAAAACAAATGAATTTATTTTCCATTCTAGCCGTCAACATGGCATACGCATAAAATAGGTAATCACGTAAATAGTCACGCGCAGGTGTATTAATACAATTTAAATAAATTTATTAATAACTAACTCCGATGAGAGGGATGTTTACGCTCGGCCGCAGTCCAAAATAACTTGTGGCAGCGTTTCAAATATGTCGCACTGTCCTAAACTTCATAATATCGAGCATTCATAAATAGATAGGGCATTAATAATCTAAAGGCGATAATTATTTAAGTTTTAATATTGCCGCTGCAAAAATAAAACGTAACTAAAGAGACATCGCCTCCATTTACTTCTAAATAGCTAGTCAATTAACAAAATACTAACTCCTTATTATTTTACTTCACAACATAGAGATAATGTTAACTGTAGCAAAAACAATGGCAGTTGTTTTTACAAAAATGAAGTTAATGTTAATTTATGCACATTCCAAAATGTATATCATCTATTGTTACAGATACTGGAAATTTTTACAACAAGAACAAAACAAATGCTAACTTAACATTGAAAGCAATTTTTCATACGTTAGTGAAAAATATTCGCTTGATTTAACTAATTTAAGAGACTATTCGATTTACAATCAAGTTTATTTTGATTAATTAATTGCGACGGTTCTACTATATTACGCTGCAACGACGGTAGTAGCAAAAAATCATAGATAATAATATTTTTAAACTCATTTGCCAACATTTATCGAGCTGTCGGCTACTTTAAATGAGTTATCATCACTTGTACGAAGTGGTGAAAGTGAAATAAACATTGCCAAATTAAAAATACTCATCCCTACACTAACACTGTGTTTATTACTTTTGTTTTCACAAATGCTTACACGGAATAAGCAAAATAGAAAAGAATGTTGGAAATGCGCAACAAAGCTTTATCTTTGTTTATTAAGCGGTTTGATTCCCGGTTGAAACAAATTTAATACAATTTAATGATTATTAATACCTACATATTGAATCAGAAACCTTAAGTATGTACATGTATGCACATGGATCATATAGTACTTGTAAGATAGTAACGAATATTTTATATCTCTTTTTAAGTCCATAATGATATGCAAACATGATTTGAAAAAGAAAATACTTTTATTAAAATCATTATCATTTGTTTTCTTTGTTTCATTAATTCTTGTTTACAAGTGCAGATTAATCCAGATTAATGGCGTTATACTACGTCTAAATTAATTATAATTTATTTGTATCGTAAAATAAATGGTATAAAAGAACGATTTAACTACCCATACTGCTGTCATATTATTATACCTATAAGTAACTAAGAATAGTGCGCAGTAATATATTGTGTTACTAAAAGTAAATCAAATATGATTGACGATCTCCATTCCACTCAAGTAACATCTATTAAGGTATTGTGTGACTGAATAGTATTCCAAATGGAAAATATAAATATTTATATCAATTTGAACTTTGCTGCTTTGAAAATAACTTAATTTAAATTAATAATAAAATAACGCTGCGTGATGTTATATAGATTTTAATCAGGCGTTTAAATTATATTTTCATTGAAATTTAATTATGCATTAATTAACTTTCAATCAATTATATAATAAGTGCGTATTTACATACCGATTTTTATCAAATTTATATATAAAAATGTATTATAAAAAACCAATTCGAGAATATAATATTATTATGAATTTCGCCAACATTATAACAAGCTTAGGGATTTCACATGTACGCCGAAGATTGGTAATAAAATAATATTACACGATATACACGCAAATCACAATATTATAGGGAAATCAGACGGGAATAAACACGTATAAATATTTTAATTTCCTGTGAGCATAAATCAGTTTTCGATACAAAATTGGATATAAGCAATCCGAAATTATGTATCAAATTTGATAATTTAAATGGCATGTTTTTTATATGTTAGAAAGTAATACCGCTTTCATTTTTGAAATTCCTACTTTGAATAAATTTATTTGGGTAGCCAATATTGCGATAAAAGGTATGTGAGTGAAGCTACCCAATTCTCTGCAATTACATTTATATTGCACAACTTTCTGTGCATACGAACTTCTATTTACATACAAATGGTAAATACCTCACTTGATAATATTATATTGAATATAATGGGATTTTCTTGTCAAACTTATTCCGAATTCGATCATTGCCATAACGAAAGAAAATATACCTATATCTATGTGATTGGCACATTATTAGCTTTATGTTTCCGAGTCAGCGAATATTTTCGTCTCCATAATTATTTTCCATTCAACAATAACTTGGATCCGGATCAACAAATACATTGATTACTTAATATGAAATCTACACCTTTTCAGTTCATTATTGTAATATCAATTCAGGCATATAGACCTCTATAAATATTGTCTGCACTTATGTATAATACTTCAAATTCTGGATCTTTATAAACAGGCGTCCCAAAAGTCAACACCAACCCGGCGACACGTTATCGTGTCACTGTTTTTAAATAAATGTCTATATTTGGAAACCAACGGCCATACAGTTTTTTCTCAACTGTTCAAGAACCGCCATTACAGACTTTGACTTTTAGCGGATTCTGTATGTCACGCAAACGGCATCTAAATCGGTTCATAAGTTTGACAACATACTTATTTATATTAGTATTTAGTAAGAAATATAGAATATAGTCGATTATTTGAACCTTTAGATGGGCCCAATTTTTCAACTGGTCTTGTCCCCCGGATTTACCCTAATTGATGGGTCTTAACGAGTTAATGCCATTTTATAAACACCAGGTGCAGTTGAAGTAATTTTTAATTAACATCATGAAATGGAAATAAGTTCGAGCAGAACCCTCTTTGACAAATTAAGCCGGAGAGAAGCAAGCTTGCCTCGTCGCATCTTTGTGTTAGAGCTTAACGCTTCGACATTTTACTTTTCTACATTATACTTTCTTCCGCCAGCGTTTCTCTATCAGCAATAATCTCCTTTTTTCACTTAAAAACGTCTCTTCTATACTTAGACGGTCATTTAGCTCTTTATTATTATTTTTTAAATATTTGTAATATACTTCATTACTTTCATAATTTTCAAATAGGTATTTATTAATAGGTATACCTACGTACATACCTTGTTAACGATTGTTCAATACGGTAGTTTATTAAGGTTTCTAAGTGAGAATTTAACGAGCTACATAACAGAATGTGAGCATCAAATCCATAATTGGACATCAAAGGGTTATTTCCCGTCCCCAGATTGATCTATTTTCGATGAGTGGACACTAAATGAAATCTTTTTATTACTTTCAAGTTTACAGGGACTTCCAATATTGCTCTTTGACAATATATTTGAAATACGTTTACAATTAGATATTGTTATGGGTGCGTGATCTCATTTGTTACTAATAAACTAACTAAGTAATGATTTGAAATTTATACCTACCTATATGTGTATTTACATATTGAGCATTACGAATCGTTATAAGAATTAACTTAAACGTGTTTACGAAAAGTTTTTTCAACTTTGTAATTGTAATGGAAAGGCGTAGAAGTTTAGATTTTATAACAACAAAATCTTATATATTTATGTGGTCATTGTAGACGTTAGTTTCTTTGACAATATTATTATAACAATACTAAGGCAAACAAGCAAATGATGTACACAGAGACAATAGCCGAGGCCGTGAAGTGGCGTGCTATTCACGTGAACCGGCTTCAGCGTGGCATTATTGTGTTAATGCCTGACGCAGACCTCAGCCACTTCGGCTTCAGCGAGGAGAGGACCGCTCATGAATATTAACAGACATTTATCTTGTCGACAGCTGAGCGGAATGTTCATTACTAAATAGGTATCTGCAATTACAGTAACTGTCTGGGAGCAAGACCACTTAAATATTTTGCTACGTTTTTAGGAGATATAAATATAATATGTGTATTTACCCGCATATCCAAGAATGTCGCCTCCTCGGAATAGAAGCGAGGGTCAGAGCAAACGGTGGCAGTGCAGTAGGTGGGTTATCAGTCTCTTCCTGTGCCGGAGCGCCACTCACGCGCAACTCCGGCACTCGTAGGTGATGCCGTTGTCCACTCATTACCCCTCGATGCACTTCCACTAGATCACATCCACAAACTTCACTACCACACATTCAATATTATCTAATGTCATGTTTTAAATACAATCCACGTTATTTTAGTTCTATAAATCAAATTTTTTAATTAGTGAATAAGTAATAATTAATGCGACGTATGTGATGTCGAATGAATAAACAACATTTTGGTGACCGAATAGCGAATTAGACAGAAATGCAATCGAGATTAATTTATTATTGTTTCACGAATAGCCGAACTCATTAATACAATTTCGTAGATTAGTGTACAAAGTAAGCAGTCGAAAAGCCCATAGAATGGAGTTCGTATAAGTTCAAGATGAAACATCCGCTTACAAACACTTCAGTAACACTTGTAAAGAGATTAGCTTAATTCTTTATAGTCTTCCTTTAAACGTTATTCGTTAATTTATTATTTATTATTAGTATAAAATAGAATTATTTCTTGTTGTTACACTAAAGATTCTTTTAAACAAAAATCAGGGAAATCTCTCAAAATAGGACCTACATGTTTAATTAAATAAAATGACATTGTGGGAGGTAGCAGTACCAGCAATCGACCCTAATGTTACCGTTTCTCTGATCTCGGTTTGCCATTTGCGACTCAAGGCCGCAATATGTCAGTCAATTTCATTACGCTTTAGGTAAACTAATTGGAGTTACATTTTAGAGCTACGTTAATTTGCCTATTAATAATTTATTAAATATACGACGAAATTGGTTGACTTATTTTTAAAGATTACATAAAAAATAAAAAATATATTATTTTGTTGTAACGTCCATTTATAACTCATAATTGAGTTAAATAAGTGTGTGTATGAATAGA
This sequence comes from Tineola bisselliella, assembly GCA_028551675.1. Taxonomy (NCBI): domain Eukaryota; kingdom Metazoa; phylum Arthropoda; class Insecta; order Lepidoptera; family Tineidae; genus Tineola; species Tineola bisselliella. The sequence continues at coordinate 146,675 of JAPWLS010000506.1, read as the reverse complement.
GAATACAGCAAGTTTGATCCAGTGTTAAATATCTGTAAATAATTTTATTCGATTTCATGTTTATGCCATAAATTATCTAATAGATCCATTGGATCCCATCTGATTAATGAACATGAAAAGTCACGCACGCCTGTTATGTATTGACTTTTGTTTGACATGTCTTCTCTAGAATACTATGAATAAACAAAGTTTTATTTATTATAATTTATAAAGTATAATCTGCAATCGTTCCAATATATATAAAACACCTTTCATATAAATTAATAAACTAAATAATATAATTTTAGAACATGGTCAATAAATCATACAATTACAAACAGCGACAAATCATCGAGTTAGTGAAATTCATCATTTTGATTTAAGTAAATCCGTGATTTGACTGGAATTGTATCCGAGTTTTACGAGGGCTTTGTAAGTAGATGGGTCCGTTTTTTGTCGGCGAAATCTGTGCACGTAGCCATGCGTGAATGTGAGGCGTGTTAGACGGAGAAATGGGCACGACCATTGAATCCTACTATTATTAGATGTCTATGGGAATTTATTTACGGAGAATGTGAGATTTCTACTTTTTGTTATTGACTATTTGTTATTCCTAAGTTTTTCATCTTAAAAAAATAAAGAGGTATTTATAAATTAGTATTACAATAGTAGCATTAATGAAATTAATTTCGTATTATTTCCCATATTTGATAGCCTATATAGGCATATATCGGACATTAATAACAGTTATTATTAAAGCCAAAGAAATCAAACTGTATTCGTCATACTCCTCAACATGATAGTTCTAAATTGAAACAAATGTCTACTGTGTAGGATTATAATAAACTTACGAATGCTTATAATACGCCATAGCTATTTAGCAAATGTATAAAATTATATAACGACAAAGTTTAATGAATTCATAGATCCATAAAGTAGAGAAATGCAATAAATGGGCGGGTATAGCAGGCTCGTGACGTCATTAATCGGTTAAGATCGTGACCTTTGCGTGATCGTAGCGCCTGAGTAGCGAGTATCACGCACTACTCCAAGACTTGCCGCGTGCTTTTCGCTAGGCGCTTACTTCACTAGCTAATTCATCCATATTAATAAATTCGAGGGCATATTATTACAGTTTATGAGAACTGTTGATGTATTATGAACCTTAATGATTTTTGATGTAATAAAGTTAAATCCGATTTTGTGTTAACAATTTAATTCCTAGAAGTATAATGTAATGTTAAAAGGAAATTTTCAATTAACTAATACTCTGAGTTTCTAAAATAGTAGGCGTCTAACATATTTTATGCGTAACGTTATTAATACTGGCGGATAAATTTAGTGTGTAGGTTGGTAATTAGAACAAAAACAACGTGCTTAGCTTGTTCAATTATAATCATTGTATATCTACTTATCTACATCAGAATTATTAAATAGAAGTTAATCTCTGAACAAAACCTTCAGAGAAATTTCCGGAGAATTCAACAGAATAACAATAACTTCCTCGGTAGAATAATAATTAGACCTAGTGCCCAATCAAATGAAATATTACACTGGGGGCAAATATAAGCTAAACATAAATTATGTTATTATATTATTATTAACAAGGCGTTAGTGTGTTCAAAGTCACTAAGGCCTATTGTCCACAGCGCGTTTCGTCATACATTGACACTATAAGTATTCAACTCAACACTAAAACTCAAGTCTATGTTATGTATTTAAAAGTCGTTAACATTAATGACGTATGTAATGTGTATGCAAGAACAGATCACACATAGCAACTCGTAAATCTATATTATTTACAAGGTCACATCAAATTGAGAAAAAATAATTGCGTCAGCAATTAATAAAAATCTACAATGGAAAAAATACGTAGCTAATTAAAATTGCAGTGACTGTGTTTCATTACTATGAAAGTCACTTTTGTCGACTCATCGTTTGACTCCACAAAATCTCACGTATCCCTCGGTATTGCGACTCACGAACACATGTTTTTGTTTTATCTATTTTTAATTATAAATATAAAATCTACTTTTCATTTTATCTATAACATAGCTATTATCAATAACACTCCTAACAAATTGTTATCATAATATAATCTTGTAGGTACATATCTAGGCATATTTATTGATAAATATTGAAATGAATGGGGTTGCTTCAATTGATTAAGGAAAATATAATATATTATGAATATTGCAATTAATCGAAATTATAACGGCTTTATAAGAGGAGAATAATAATTCATATAGAACTTTAATTATATACTTTTTCTAGTAATATTTAATTTAACTTATTCTTAAAATAACTTCATTTTTTCTTAATATAAATCATACTCTTTGTTTATGTACTTTATATAATACTTATAAAGCGCTCATTATGTATACTTAAACTGATCACATTTAAAGTCCTAGTTATAGATTGTTTAATAACAGTTTGTACGATGGACAATGGCGTTCAACAATTGTGACGTCATTTTATTGTGGATAATTTATTATCAAAGAACACTCTCAGGGTCAGACCTTCCTTATATTGTTTAAGAATCGCACGAAATCGTAGTTCATCATTCGCAACACATTGGCCCACTTATTGTTTCAATACATTCAATTATCGACGGTAAACACTAATCGTATACTTATCACTACTGTGTTAATAAACTTTTGAACGATAACGGCTACGGTTTTATCTCAGATACGGTTCAATAACTTTGGAAAATAAACGTCGTTGTAAAAACGAATAAACCTGTCGACCTTACTTAGCGAAGTAATTAGCTAGTTTACTATTTTCAGTTGCTTGCTAAATACTACAAGGTTTAATGGTGTATAGAACAAACGTCTTATTGTAACTATGTATTCTTCACATTTGTACGATGTCTTTCGTTGGTCGTTAGTGCGAACTATAAATCCTAAATATAAATTTAATCAATTTTTATTATTATTATCATTTGTCTATTCAAACTATTAAATTGACCTTGAAGTTTTTTATTTTAGTAACAAAATCCATATTAGTTAATTGCATTGTAAGTATGTAGATTGTAAGAATGTTAATTTATTCAGTTACTAAACAAAATAATGTAAATTTAAATTAAGAAAATTGCATTCGTGTTAAAATGCTAGAAGCGACGTCACATCTTTGTTATTGTGCAGTAACACGCAATGCACAATAATTATCATGCTAATTATTACGATAAAATAAAGAAACAATTTTACAGAGCCAAGTCTGCTGGGGCTCATTTAATTTTATATCATATTTTAACGACTAATACATATTCCGTTAATATAACCGGTTATTTTGGTAAACACACACGAATTCTAAACGGTATATCTACTACATTTTTTAAATCACATCACAAAATTCAATAATCTTATACGAAACTACTAATTTATAAAAAAAAAGTTTTGCAAACATTCAATACTAAATGAATTGTAAATAGTTTATTTATTACAGTGGGTAACTAAACATAAAACTTAAGTTACATAAATAACAATGTTATCGGCAAATAAATCAGGATATTTGTGCCATATTTTTGACGATTTATAAATATTTTTCTTGGATTACGGAACATCAGTAAGCATACATACAAACTGTGTTCATAGCTGCCCACGTGTCGGAAATACGTTCCTAAATAAACATGCCGTATGCGGCACGACACATAAAAATAAAGTATTAAAAAATCCGACGATCATCGTTTTTTAAACTTGACATACAATTTAATTGCGCTGTTAATAAATGCGGTTTATCTTTTGAGTTGCCAATAACTACATGTATTTTATTATGGCGGAACTAAAAGTATTTAAATTTTAATTATAGGTACACAAATATAATGTAAATATAATAAAAACTAGTATTTAAAGATATATATGTAAAATAAAACTGCGTTCATAGATAAGTGACCGATTTTATCATCAATGCTGTTGTGGTTCAAATGTGGTAATTTAGAATAACACTAGATAATTCGAAAATTAATAATAATTTCGCACTCGTGTGTATGTAAGTATATGTAGTACCATCACATCATTAACAAATTACACTTAATATGTTTAGAATTTTTGCGACTTTACAGCTATCGTAGCCGCGGCGAGACTGAGAAAGTGTAATAGAATTTCTAAACTTATTAAATAATATTCACGAACAACCTGGGACAACAAACTAAACCATTAAAACATTATATTTAAACTCGTGACGGGTGATTGATCCAAAATAAACAATCAAATCGAAGAATCGACAATTGAAGAATTTGACTTTCGCTGCATTCTTAGCAAAAACAATCGAATGAATGTTTAGGTGCACCCTGGCACATACTGTTGAATAGAAATATGTCATAAGTAGTAACAACGGTCCTACGCAATATCAGATAATATCTGTTGTTATTTTCTTCCAATCGAATAATCATAACAACACTATTTTTGGAATGAATCGCCCATCGTTAATTTGGACATGTAGGAAATGTCGTCAGAACTTAGCCCTGCAATCTTCTACAAACAATAAAATCGTTCATTAAACTATTTATATTTGTATAAGATAAACTATAGAGGTTTGTTATTTGAATTGTGTTTAGAAATACTATTGTGATCCTTTATTTAAGGATTTTCCACGAATACAAAATTCATAACGAGCAAAAAATAGTTTTTTATGCGATTAATCATAATGATATAAATATACGTTATGCGGTCAATGGGTTACTTCTTCATATAAGTGAATAATCCCTTTCTGTTGCCCCATCTACAATGTAACAGGCGTTATCGCTTCGCCGACAGCTGCCCCCGTTATCTATTAAATATCCGTATATAAAATTAAATCAATGGCTATACGCTATCGTGGAGTTTCCTACACTCGATCATGAACGTAATCGCGCGCAAGTCTCGTGTGCTAATGTAATTATAGTCTTTAGTTGTTACGCTGACTCGGACACCTTGTTTAAAATTACACTGGATAGATAAAGATGTATTCGTATGTTCATGTGTAGATCGTTATGCACATTTTATTAAAATTACAACGTAAATTAAATAGCAATTACTTACTTTATGACTCGAATAAAGATTGGGTCAATGCATAACCTTGAAATTGTATTTATATGAGGACACACGTTTTTTATTAGTACTGATTGTCTATAATATTTTAATGAGCTGAAGATGCAATTTCATTTCAGCAATTATAGGTTGCACGTGATTATTGTTATATAATTACTTATTTCATGAATGACATGTTTTAAAAGAACACAATGATAGTGGTAAACTAATTATAAAAGGATAACGTAACGTAAATTGTTGTAAATAATTGTAAAAAACTTTGCAGTAATCGTAAGAGTGGTTTTTTTATTTTATTATTTTGTTCTTCGGGCTAATTATTTTAATTAAAGTAAAATTAATTTGTTTTCCAAGATTACAAGACAAATTTTTCTGTTTTAACTAATTGGAAGCTCATGTTATATATGTATGTGTATATATTTGTTGTTATGTTATATATAGGTATATTTGTTATTAAAATAGTATTTTAAATTCAATAAATAATGATAACATTTAAATGTAACTCTGTTGCTGTTATCTTGCAGTTACGAGAATTATGGTTACATAGAACTCACATTATCTTTTATAACCTTTTAACTGAGTACGATTCTGAGAGCAATGCCCGTATGAAACGCAGAATCACAATAAGACTTGAATGTAAGAATAAGCTCATGAATAAAAAACTAACTGTTATAATATGTAGAATACATAGTACTGAAAAACAAAAATTTATTAACTATGAAAGAAAACCACTGAGCGTAAAGTACTTTCAGATTAATTGGTCGCCCTAAGGTATTTAGTGTATAAGGAAAATATGACGTTATTAACATCATTAAGCTCTGAGCGGATATAACAAAAACGTTTTTTTAGTAAATCCGATACCCACTTTTAAAACAAAGCTTCGTTTGTATTTTATGGACTATGACCTCATTTGTATTATTCAAACGTAATAACATTACAATATGACAATATCAAGTTGGTCTAATTTAAATGATAATAAAATTATACTATCTCCTTAACGGGTGGCTTCTCTCGCAGAATAACGATAAGCAATAAATGCCTGGTACATTAAACGTGATCAGAATATATCGGTACTCATTTCAATATGAAAAAGTAATACTGACAATATCCGGAAAAGCTGTCTATTGATAAGTTATGCAAAATAGTATCCTTTGCCAGTACAGGGCTAACATATTGTGACGTCATTCAATCGCTTATAGATGTTACGTGTGATATCAAATATCTGTAGCGAGTACAATGTTACTATAATATGTAGTAACTGATATCATGTTATCACATAAATGTTTGTGGTAATTGAATATAAAAACATTATGTTTACTATAAGCGTCGATATGATTATTTAAATTATATCATTACATTATAACCTTTATTTTTACTGTTATTATTTGATATTAAGTGAAAGTTCAGAGTCGAAATACTTTTTTATTAAAGGCAAAATTAATTTATTGTATCTACATCTTTATTATACGATTTGAATTCAGAACACATTTATTTGTAATGTACAACTAATGCATAAATAACTGAACAGGATTATGTACAATTACTAAATTCCTTGCATCAAAGTATTTGAATTTCAAAGGATTGAAAAATATTATTCAATGAATTAATACATCAGATATGCGGTTAAAATAACAAACAAAGTCACATAAAGGTCGTGTGAGCAAATCCATTCAGTATTCCAGTATTGGTCGAAAAGGATAGATATTTTTAAAACTTGCCAAACCTTTTTTTATTTTTGTCTAATGAATTTATTATGATACCATTTAACAAACCTATAGCATTGGCAGTTTTCAAATTTACTGCGTGTATATGGTATAACTAACCTAACGCCGAATCTATGAAATATTTTGAATTTATAAAACGTTCGCATTAAAAAGTCGAATGAACCATAAGTGGCAAAACTTTGTTTGTAAACCAATGCAATGAAATATGTCAATAATACATTTGTTACCAAAACAAGATTACAAAAGCTGTTTTTAAGAAATGATCACAAATCGGAGAAATATTTAACAATATTGCGAATTCATATTAATTGATATAACGAACTTTAATTAATAAAATAATAATACGATTTAAAATGTGATAAGAATATGTCTCGAATAAAATTCACATAAGATGTAAAACTAGTACCAATCTATGAATGAAACATGAACGCCCGGTTGGAAAACACTTAGGTTCGCAAATATATTCGGACATTGGTAAATGGGGCACGCTGATATTACCCTCATTCCTGTCTAGAAATAATCGCCATTGTCAAATCAATTTTTCAAACATATAAAAACACATTTTTATGCATTACGCCTTCATTTACACTTAAGTGTGAAACTGAACAGTTAAGGGTGTAACGGTAATGGTGCCTTAAAAATAACTTTAACGTCTTTCTAAAAATAGTACCTATACATGCAATAAAATAATAAATTAAATTTACGCTTACTGTCGCGTTTATTTTTAATTATTTTAAATTAAAAGAAGTAAAAATAAACGCAATAGTAACCCGTAAAAAGATCTTTAAATAAGAGATATTTTCCAATATAATTCATATTGAATTATATTGGAAAATATCGTTTCTAAGCAGGTATATGATAGCTAATCGTTAGGGGTGGATTCGATCGTTATCGGCAGGCCTACAAGGGATAGTGGATGCAATAAAATTCAACCATTACTTCCATATTGAACAAGCGTTTTTAACGCACAATCTTCTTCATTACAAGTTTTAATATAGGTGTTATATTTATAATAGAAATATTTTAATGCGAATAATGCTTTTAGGGAAAACCTCTGGCCTCAGTCCTTCGTCATATTCGACAGTTATGTTCGGCTCCTAATCCTTAAGAAGAGCGCGATGTCGCGTTTCTCCAGAGACGTAGATTTATCAATCTTTCAATGTAGAAAACCTTTAAGTTTTAATGCACTCAGCGAGAATAAACCAAAGCGACATAATATTAATTCAAAGTTAAAAGTACGATAAAAAACCTTTCCAATACCTTTACAGATTATATATCGTTTGAACGAAGGGATTGAATTCGATACAAGAGCAAGATAAAAATACAAGTATGTATTGGGTCAAAACCGCACAATGGAAAACTGCGAATAAAAAATATCTGGACAGGTTTCTACATGTATTTCTAAAAAATAACCTTTAATTTTTTTTTATTGCGAATGTAAATATATCGATAAATATCGAATGTAATATGAGTAATGTCTTATATGTATGTAACATACATCTCACATTTGTTTACAATTTACGTGTTAAATATAAAATATATTTAATGAACATTTAAAATAGTAAAATGTTCAATTTTTCACCGCCGTGTCACGTACAGCATCATCAAATAAAATAAACGCGGTTAGGTTTACGAGGCGTGCAAAATCCGTACGTCAACGTCGTCAATGTTTAGGAAAACGATGCCAAAGAACACTCGTATATGCTTAAACATTAACAATGACCACGAATCTTTTAAATCATTTAAGTACAGTATTTGTATTGCTATAATATAATAGCTTATATTAACAAAAATATGAAACTTAAATTTTAAATTTATTGTATTATGAATATTTTATTAGTCACTGCCATATTCACTTCCATGATCACTTTTGTGAAACTTTCTATTAAAGTTGTTTGTGATTTATGAAATAAAAAAAATAACTTGTGCGTACTGAAAACCCAATTATTAATAAATTCAAATTATTTTTTTCTAACGAACTAAATATATTAAAACCAATATATTAATGAAGTTAAGCAAAGCAATATACTAATTACATATATGAAGTAATTGTGTTAACAGCGACTGTGAAGTTTAACTGCATAGTATGAAAGGAACTTTGTCGCTTGTTAACAACTTTAATTCAATTTTGATTTTACTGCCTTTACTATACAATGCTTCTGTTCAAGCTTTTGGTCTCAGTATATTTTCTATCTTGATACTAAAAAATTGATACATTACATGTGTAACAAAAAGGTTTAAGGTTTTTTCCTCGTACGTATTAATTCGGAATAATTGTCGCCTCAGAAAAGTAGCATAGTAAATGCTTAGCGATTTTGGTTCACGGACAGGGAGTGGAGATTATCACGGTCATATATCTCTAGTCCCCTCAGGGATTACACCACCCGTGAGAAAAGCACTCAACAGAGCATCACACCCTATATGGAGAGTATTTCAGTATAGCATTCTAATTTGAAAGGATTTTATTGCCGGCATTCCTTTACTAATGTCGTAGACCTTTTTTCAACACCGCTAATTTTTTTGTATGAATTTAATTAAAATAATAATCTCATTATTTTTAAGTTGGAAACTAAAGAGTGTTAAACTTATTTGGCTAATAATACTAGAGAAGACATGTTGAACGAAATATGTGCGGTACCCATGTACGCTCTTAACTAACGTTTTCTCTCATAACAATACTACGTAAATTAGATAGGTATCTTAAACTAAGCAGATAAAAAAGGAAAATCCAATAAAATTATTTAACTTAATTTAAAAACATTGTACTAATCGATTAAGGCGCATTAGCCCGCTGATCTAACGTAAGCATAGTTACTTTGTTCCCAGTAGCTGCTCTAGTATATTGAATTCAGTATTTCGATTAAACCAATATTGATTTTAGTAAAAACATGTCTATTTTAACTATACATTTAACATAGAGAAAATACAAATATTAACGGTCTACAGCTGCCAATTTGATATCGTCGTATGTTTTGGCTTGACAAGGGTCTCATGGTCTAAAGCCTACATGTCTTCTTAAAAATCTATTTCCTTTGATTCGGATTTACGACAGAGATTTCTCCCGTTATGCTGACACATTTAGATTTATTATTATAGAATTTACTTATAAAAAGTGAAATAAATGAAAAATGTTTTGTATATTAATAAACATTAAGGTATAACAGCAAAACAATTATAATAAATTGTTTTTGTTATAATTCTCTTTAATGAGATGTCTAAAGCTGAGATTTAAAAATATATAAATTTGTGTATGTTTTAGAACTAAAAATATGTTGCGGGTATGTGAAATTTTAAGTGTAACTATATTGAATACGACATTCAGTAGATCTGTTTCAGAGAGATAAACATGCAAATGAGGTGTGTATAATATCACATGGTTACATCGAAGTGCCACTTTAATGTGAATTGTCCCACTAATGTGAAACCTGCCAGCAATTTGTAGTGAAACTCAATAATTTACACACATTATTTGATAGCTTTATTGACCGAAATTGTCATTTCGAATTTTAGATGACTGCAATTATAACTGCGTTTTAAACAACCTACGATAGTTTTAAATGTTTAATTGGATTTTTAAAAAGAGTTTTTTACACCCTGTATTGTAAAATAAAATGGGAAAAGAAAAGTTTTTTCATCATTTACGAGTTGTGTCGAAATAAATTAACATCAATGTCAAAAAGTAGCGGCGAACTCAAGAATTCAAAATTTAAGCGAAGTTCCTCTCACAAACAAAAACTTAGCTTTTTAGTAGTAAATTAAAAATAAAATAAACGATTATATTTCTTACACATTATAACTATCGACATTGAAAAGTAGGTCTGAGAATGCAGAGAAAAGGTTTCATTTTATGTGAAACTAACGACAATAAAACATCCATAAAAAGTAAATAATAAATCACTGAGATTGTGGGAATAAAACGATTTTTTTAATGTGACACAAACGTAAAAATTAAAATACTAAGAATATTGAAGTAAAATTCTTTTAGGAAGCAATAAGATACCTAACTCCGTATATTAAACCATTAGTGATTTCCTTAACACCAAACTTTAAACGTTAGTGGAGTTTTTGCAACATCTTGGAAAAGAAATTCAACTCCCAACTGAGCAAGAAAGATAAAATTGTATTTGATGTTTCCTGAAAAACTGACTCGATTTAAGAAAAAAATACTCGATCAGAGCGGTTATTTTTTATTTATTTCACCAGAGAAATGACTGCATTACATATTGTATTTTATCAGTTGTATATTATTATACAACATTAACAATTTCACGTTTGATTACATTTGACAACATTAAACGTATCTAAGTATAAATTAAACGTATGCTAATAAAAACAAATGTTTATACAAAAAATGACAATTAACTTTTTTACAACAAGGATTTTGTTTATTTATATTTGGTATATAATTGTATAAATAGTACCGCGTGTATTATAATATATTACCAAGATTGTTTTGTTGAAGTTTTTGTTATTAGCTGGAATTTACTACATTCCCCAGACGTTACTTCTAATTAAATTTAATTCACAATTAAAAGTAAATAATTAAAAGTGACAATATTATTAGCATGCCGTGGAATCACAATCATGTATATTAATTAGGTTTATATTTTGTTTGTTCTAAATTAGAATCGACTCAGTTATTACAACGTTCTTTTATCAATGTAATATTATCGTAAGCCGGCTGCTTATTTACCCAGAAATTTAGTGAAGAATGAAATTTGTTTAAAAATAATTATGTACCCTTTTGGCTGGTATTATCAATGCTCGAAATGCTATTTAGATAAAAACTACCTTTTTTCATTAAACATAAATTATTATTTTTTAAATAAAAACATTGTGTACATATTAAATTTTTAACAATATTAATTATATTTACCGATAAAGGAATTTTTTTAAAAAGAATGCATTAGGAATTAGTATAATGTTACCTACCATGAAGGCCAATCTAATTCATATTGGTAAACAAAAACCGGCTTGAAGATCCCACATTCAAATCCATTATGAATATTTATCATAACATATTGTCGCTCTCAAGCGACGCAGGCTCGTTTTGTGTTAGGGTAATATCCGGTTTGATTCGCAAAAAGAAATAATGTACGTGTGTAACGACGAGACCGTGACGCTGGCACCAATAACATACACAGAAGCACGCGGTTAATTACTTGTAACGCGGAATCGTAAAAAAAAAACTCACAAAAACTACCGCTATATCAGAATATTCAAGGTTATGGTACACACATTCCATCCGGAATTGCATATAAATGTATTTGATAATTAGTAAAAATTAAATTAAATTATTATGAAAAGTCGCATTAATTACACTATGCACTCGTACGTTAAGTGATGACATACAATAATATTTATTGAATTATTTTTATGTGATCATTAGTTGTTGACATTCGGTAAAGTCATCGATGTATACCGATAAGCATTGGCGCTCGCAGCAGGCGGCGCACTCACTCGCGGTTAGAAGAGAACTGTGCGTGACGGGCGGCCACTGCGGCTGCTAGCGAAGAGCGGAGTCTGCTCAACCGAGCGGAGCGGACCGAATACCCGTCTGGAGCGACGGGCTTCTCGAGTAGGTGAGGACCCGGCGACGACCCGAATCATCCACCGCACCCACATTCAACTGCCATTATATTACTAAACATATGTGGTGTGACGTCAGCTCTTATCACAACACACGACCTTTGGAGTCTTATGGCGACCATAACCCTAAAGACCTTGAATAGTTTCCCACTATAAGGTTTTGGTTGGTTTTGGTTATCAGAAATGTCGTTTTATTTTTATTGTTTGTATATCTTACTTATTGAAGCCTACGTAGATAGTACCTACATTAGTATAGTAGTTGTTTGTGTATAATTTTATTACATAAATAAATTAAGATACAAATGTCATTGTTCATGCACATTGTACAATATATGTAAAAAGTCATTTTCAGACAGTAATAGAGCTAAAATCTACAATCGTTTCAATATTTTTATTATTATAGCCATTGGGATGAATAAAATTCAGTTGCAAAGGTATAATGTTTGTTTGACACCAATGTTTATTTCAAGAATATTACATTATATATTACGTTCAAAGTCTGAAAATTTGAGGCAATAAGTTTAAGAAAAAAAAAATTATTATTAACGTTAGATATGCACCTTTTATACTACTTATAATAGTTTCAAATATGTTATAGAATATACCACTTGAGAGTTATTGAACAAAGATTACTTTAATAAGCTCCAAAAGCTCTTTTACTTTGTAATCTCAAATAAGTTTTTTCTTAGAAGAAGGCCGAGAATACGTGATGCCGAGACAGCGAACTTTACCAACAACTTGTGTCATTTCTTTAAGAGTGTTACATGTGTTAAAATTTTAATGTCACTTTAACTAAAGTTTCGTTAAGTGTTGCTTCTACGTGTTAATTTTGCTTTAATTGCAAAAGTAAATGTAAAACATTTAAAGGGAACGTCGATAAAAAGATAGCTGCTCGTAAATATTTATACGGCATTCACTTACTGCTATAGATAAAAATCCAGCTTACCTGCAACAAAAAAAAGGTATTAATAATTGTTATACTAAAAAATATCAAGAAATTTTAATACGTTTTTAATTTTCCTTTGATGTAAAGCACTATTTAAAATTAAATTACAATTTCCAAATTCTACGTTTGAGTATTTGACAATATCTTGTAGTCCACCAGCGCACAGCTGCCTCGGGGTACGCTCGCTTCATATCGACCCAGTCTGACGTAACCGCGAGACTACGTATTACGCTACGAAACCTTTGCCCCGCAAAAAATCCACCAAAAAAGAGCATTGTAATGTGCCGCAAGAAAATTTAACATAATAGCTTGAGATTTTTATTATAAGCTTTTGTTATTTATAAGTAAAACGATGTACATGTCAACAACAGCGAGATTACAGCTTCTCTAGACAAAGTTATGCTCGCAAATAAAAGTAAGCGAGCGCGACATTCCCGCGATATAACTTAATTAGCAATAAAATAAAATGAAAAATGCTGTTAAAACCGGAGGAACATTTTGCCATTTTCATTATAATAAACAGAGTTTTAAATTCAATGTAATTACTTTATATAATGCATTTGACAGATTACTTAAAATATTTAAGTTAAACAAGTCGAATGAAGGAGTTGCAACAGGCGATAAAAAGGTTCATATGATATCTTTTTGGCAAACTTTCAACTAAATTTCACATTACATCATATTATTTTATATTCTGATTCTTTTCATAGGAAAATTGCATTGTTTATTTATACAGTGGTTTTCCTTGACTATGTGGATTTAAAAAAGTGTATTAACAATGTCATGTTCTATAGTTATGCATTGGAATTTATGTTATCTATAAAAACAACGAATACATAACTTTAATTACGAACATTAATATCAACACGGTTTTTCGTATATCGTAGACTTTATTTTCCATTACCTATTTTATTTTTACGCGTATATAAAATAACGAAGTACTTACTCGTATTTATGTGGAAGTTGAGTAAAATCGGAGCTAAAGTATTAGTATTTTCGCCATAAGTGTCAATTAATAAATTTAAGTTGAAACAAAAATAAAATAATCCAACATGCAATCGAATATTCGTCATGATCAATTGTTTATTTCTTTTAGATTTAAAACATATGCACATTTCAACACTTTTATTCATGAGGACGCATTTGGAAATCTGTCACAGTATGTATGTTTTGCACCAGTTATTCAAATTTTGACTTTGTTTTGACGAAACATGAATAAATTGTTAAGATAAATATAAAAATCGATACAGATTATCGTGAAGCAAGCATGAGACGTTTTGTATCCGCAATTCTATAAAAATTACCACACTAATTTAGTTTCTCGTTGAAGCGATTTTAAACGATTCATTAACATAAGTAAAAGTGTGAGAACGAAGTAATTAAACATTTTAAAAAGTATTTAGTACTATAATAAATAAATTAAATTAATTTACCGGTATATAAATATTATAATTTTAACTCCAAAAACTCTTAAATATAACTCTTTAAATGTCATTCGTAAATTTAAATCCCTTGGTATATGGCAAATAGTACGAAAGTGAAACAATAAATTATTTTATGAATAACTTATTCAAAACGGTTGTGATCATTTCTGTGAAAATTGTAAGGTAGAATTGAAATCGTCCGCAGATTGGCAAAAAGAAATAATATAAAAGTTTTCCGAGCTACGTCGATAGGAAATGCTCGAAGCAGATCAAATTCATCGGTTTCCAGTTTGTTTATATATTGCTTTTAGACTAGGGTAAGAGGAGAAGCAAATTGTCTAGCTAAAACATATTTATTATTCAATTTCAAAAGTATGTTTTATTTTGCCTTTTTATACAGAATTTTAAATGATACATTCTCACTCCTCGATTGTTTAATAAAAAAAGCTATATGTAATATTGAAATTTTGCTTTCAAGTGAATATAGTACATACATATAGTTGAAAAAGTTCTTTGGGTCAGATTCTCAAAGAATAGTGTAAGTTCGTGTAAGTATTCTGAGCAATTTGGTCGGTGGTGTAGGCGGCGCTCGGCTTCACGATTTAATTGCTTTGGCAGTATTCCACACCACGCCCGGAGAAATTGTCGCTGCAACTTACATAAGAATACCTATACACATGTAAGTGACAGTGTCTGGATTCAATATCTGTATCTAACAGGGGACTTATGTGACCTCCTCTTTACGACCATCTAATTGGTAAATTATCTAATGTGTCTTAAATTTTTGAGTAATAATCGAGACCTACATTATTTATTACTTTGGAAATTAATGGAAAAACAAAAGACTTCCAGGGTTGAAGTTTACATGCGTCAAT
Source organism: Tineola bisselliella (assembly GCA_028551675.1). Taxonomy (NCBI): domain Eukaryota; kingdom Metazoa; phylum Arthropoda; class Insecta; order Lepidoptera; family Tineidae; genus Tineola; species Tineola bisselliella. The sequence continues at coordinate 131,114 of JAPWLS010000506.1, read as the reverse complement.
AGTGACATTGCATGGGAAAAAACAATTCCCAATGCGACCTCCGGAGACGTAACTTATTTGATATTGTAATCATGATAAATACATTAAATATTTTGCTATGTAAAATTTATATATTACTGAATAAATGTTTTTAAAAAAACAACCTAGATTTTTATGTGAAAATGATGTTAATTGGATATTAAGAGTTGTTAAGAAGATTTGCTCCTAAAAAAAGATATTATGGATTGGAATTATAAAAATACACGTAACATTTTTCCACTGAATTCTATTCGCTGAAAGTCTTATTAAAAATCATTAAATGCAGTTCTCTTTTCAAAAATAAAGAAGAATAAACTACGACTCGTTAATGTAAGTTCCACAATCTTGGAGCAATTATATGTACATTATAATTATGCCTAAAAATATTTTACAATGCTTTACATCTTCATGACAGCATCAAGTTCATATTACATTTAATTAAACAAAGCAATGTTAATATGTCACTCGCAAAATAGAACCTAACCACAGGGTATGTCTTGTCTTCAGAAATACCGTTTTTTAACTTAAATTAAACCTTTATATTTTAAGTTAATTATGATTGCGTTAGCATTGTTCACAGTTCATTAAAAGCTACATTATTAACTACACAATAGCTGATTTTTGTTTATACTGTTTGGAACTATCAATGTTTTTATTAAAATGTAGAGGGGATTTTCTGTTCAAAGCTCTATTTTTTGAATTTTAATCCTCGTTGAAACTGTTTTGACGTATTGATCGGTAAAGCTTCACATATCTGAATAAATTCTAGGCTTATTAAAATTAATTTCTAATATTAATTTCAGAGACTATGGGACTTAGAATCACATTTAAAATGTAAATTTTAAAAGCATTATAACCCCATCGTAGTGAGAATAAAATAAACGCGATTATGAACAAACCATATAAAAGGTTTTAAATTAATTATAATCATGTTCACGAATAACCGTAGACATAATTTTTAATATTTAAAGAGTTGTAAGCAGCAAACACTATATAGTTACATAGTAATTACTTAATCCAAGTTAGGTTTAAGTATCTATTTAGACGTTAAAATGTAAAAGACAATGGCAAAACAACAATCCTTTATAAATGTGAATAAGTAATTACATGGCGTTTGTCGTTGAAAAGACTTGACTACGAACTCAATTATAGGACAAACCTGAATTGAATACTTTAAACATACTGTTGTTTTAATTAGAGGAGTTATATAAATATACATCCATATAAATTAGAAATTAGATACAATCGGCGTGGTAAATATTAAGATGAATAGACAATACAAAATATAATAATAAATACAATGCCCAGATTTGCTTCAACAGCCGTAATTTATTTTAGCCGTTTAGCTATAAGTTTAATTTTGTCTAATTTAAAAGGTTATATTTAAATTAATATAATAATTGCAAATATTCCAGCTAGACAATGCGACGAATAACGAATTAATCGAAATCAACGTGAAAACCCATAAACTCGTTTATAAGTACAAGTTTAATTTTCTTAATTGTTCTAAACATTCTAAACAGTGTGTTCGATTCGGTATTTTTTACACTGACTGTACTGCGAGTATAAGTTTTGTAATTATATAAGTAATAAATACATATATTTTATTGGAGTTAATTATTATGGTTTTTATAGACATCAATTAATAAATTATTATATTTAATAGAACAAAAAGTGACTGATAAAATGCTATCAACAATAGTGACTCGTTCACTGCGTACTCGCTAGATATTCAAATGTTAAATCGTTTAAAATTTAGTACAGATTACGTAATATTTGCAGTCGAGTTGGGAAACGTCCGATTTGCATGCACTATTTTCCATGTCCAACTATTTATATACAAAAACACAAATAGTATAATTTTAGTTGCTGAGCCAAAGCTATTAAAATTTCATGCAGCTTAAAGTTCGATCGATTGCTTTGTATTTTTGTTTGTAAACTATGATTTTAAATATAACAACTATGTATCTGTGGTCTCAGTTATGCTTGCCTAAAACAAATGAGGTGAATATGCAATGCAAAAGCTACTTTCTTACTAAAAACCCATTTCATTGATGACAAGTACACCACAGAAAATTGAAATTAGCAAATTTAATTTGAAAATATTAGAAAAGAATTTGATTGCGAGCAATTTTGCAAATCAAACAGATGCAGCGGTCGGAATTGTTTTATACTATGTAGTGATGGTGATTTATAAACGAATTGTTAGTATTCAATTCGGCTCCAAAATAAATCAGTTAGTATGTGTGTAAAATAAATAAGCCTTTATGTCTTGGTCAAATCATTGTAACGTTCTTTAATGTGGCTATTACTTACACGACGAAACGAGGGTTTAGGGAAAATGTTACCAAAGTACCTTTGTAACGATGATATATTTCTGAATAGTAATAAAGTGCCCTTTCTAAATTTACATAAAAAAATCCTAAGACAAAAATCTTGATGAACAACTATATCTTCTTTGAACTTGCAGAATAAAACTTTTATGCTCAATCATTCGTATGAGATGTATTCTTTTAATGTTTGTGCAAAGTCTTATTAGATAATTAAAACATACATTTTACATTTGTCTTGCACGTCATAACTATTCTATTATTCGTGTAACAAACACGTCATGTCCATTTTAAAACACAACGTAATAATATAAAAACATTTATAATAAGCCAATCATATACTTTCTTAAAAATAATAATAAAAAACAACATATTGCACATTTTTGTTTCAAATAAATATTACATTTAGAATCTTTAACAAATACATCTACTACACTAATCGATTATAATAAAAAACCGTCTTGATTAATAAAAATTTAATAAATTATTATCTTTCTTTTTTAGTACAAACATCAAAGGTTTATAACACTTGTAAGAACAATGGGTATAAAGTATAAATGTGCCTAAACAGCGGACATTGTTTATTATCATTACAAACTCGCGAATAAAAGGACAACGGGACCATAAAGCAAAATCGATGTTCCGTACACGTTCTTGATACTAAACCGAGTTTATGATGTATTTGGACGATACGCTTTGTTCTCATACAAGGGAAACTCACTAAATTAATTTATTGTTTTCTTAAAACTACCTATTTATTGGTTATGTTATATCTTTGATAATTTAAAAGACTAGTCACTCAATATCGGGTTTATTTTTTATTATTTCGCCGCGACCACACCACAATTTTGAAATTTCGGATTAAATTAATCTGTATAAAAGACGAGATAGTAAGCTGTAAACGGCGTTTTAAATTCGCGAATAACTATAATATAATACATCAATACAAATATTTTTGTTTTTTAACCAACTATTTTTTAAAGCATTAATTTGAAATTGTTTAGATGATACATACCCACAGAGATTATTAAAAATAATAAATGGTGTATTGTTGTTATTCTCCTCACTCGTTTTAAGTTTTAGCTCAACTCATTGTTTTAAATGTAAACTCACTGGGAAGAGTTTGGATTTTTTTACGAATAATCAAGAATGATGGCAACAACGGCGCCTCGGAGGCAAAACCAATTTAAAGCTTTTCTTTCTATTACGTGCCTTTCTTTCGTAATACTTTCGAATTGGAAGTCATTGTATAATGATTGTCATTTACTTAGATTAATCTCCAATTTAAAGTGTTTATGTTAAACAGTATAATTCAACTAATTATTCAATTATATTTAGAATGTCAAATATTTTTTTCTTTTTATACTTTTTTCGCATTGACACATGACCGCATTCCGCCTGTTGTAAAGCTAATGCGTTGTCACGAAAAAATATATACGAGTGGAAGCACCTCTGCTGTGCTTACTTGAGGTGTATGCAGCATTCATGCTGAAATGGCTTATTGTTTTAATTATGCAATTTTTAGCTACCCTAAATTCAACAGGCTCACTTCAACGATGTCACTAAAATGATCACATTATATTTAATATTCATGCAATATAATGTTTATATTATTATTTTACTTCTCATAATAATGACGCCACATTTAGGTATTAATTGTTAATCATTTTTGTCAATTCTTCATTCATAAATGTATCTAAAGAAAAGTAGGAGAGCAAATCTACATGCAGCACTGAAGAAAAACAAAAAGCAATAGTGCAAAACGAGGCTGCTGCGCTGCGGTGCAAACGTACCCTCGTGTAATCAGAACACCACGCGGCCTTTTTATCAACGCTGTGCATTCTTCACCGCACGTAGTTGCAAATAAAATAAAAAGATCATGTTTAATAAGAATGTTTTACGTAAGAATGTACGTACCTACATATTATTTTGTTACTGAAACTATTATAAGTGAGTAATGAGCCGATTTGTAGTATTTCATATTTATAGTAATCGTTTTTGTGATTAAAAAAAATACTATAATATTAAAAACCGTATTTGATACGAAAACAGACAAACTAACAATTGCGACGAAAATAGAATTTTCAAACAATTTAAACATCATTTGTAAGTAAAATTGTAAAGAGAAACATTATGAAGATCACCATTCCTTACAAAATCCGATAAAGTAGGTCATGGTTGAAGTATTTAAATGCATTTGTTGAGTCTGAAAATCTGTTTCAAGATAATGTACAAAATGGAAGTGTATTGATACATATAGATGTATATATTTCAAATATATAGTTACGTTGCTTCTTTAGACTGAACGTATGAGAAAGTTTTCGAATGTGAAAGAAGATTCACAAAGGGGACGAGTGCAACTTTGTAACTAGCTTCGAGCTTCGTTTTTAGAATACTTCGTTTACATTTTTAGATACTATTAACGAAACTTTGCCGTAATGTTTTATGTTCTTTATAGTAGCCTGACTGATATAAACTGCAATCACTAACAATTTTTTTAACAAACATTATTGTGGGCAACCCATTCCTCGTTTCTAATATTGATTTAATTCAAAAATAGGCGATTTTGTAGGTCTTTTACTATGGAAGCAAATAAAGAATGACGAAGCTATTTTATTTAGGGCACCAAATATCGAGATTTGAAATTACACCAACGCATAAAAAGTCATAAAGGGTCATAAAAGACCAAATTCAATAAATTTAAGATCTCACGCGTTATTATTCAACAGTCTGCATTAATCAATGACTTTACGTTACTGTCAGCTGTTTTAGAGCGTAGTGCATCTTCAATATACTACTTCCACGTCATCCAAACTCACACGTAACGAAATATGAATGCCGAATAAGTACGATGAAGGATAGGAGGTACGATGAATACCGAACACAAATTCAAATGTCCGTGAAAAGACTTATTTATACCAGGGCTTCTTAAACTGTGGGTCGCGACCCCCAGGGGGGTCGCGAGACTACTGAATGAGGGTCGCAAAGATCTGATACTTTTCAATCATTTAGTTTTATTATAACTATTTTTTGAAAAAAGTGGCAATGCAAAACTGTTATGTAGGGCCTAAAAATTGTTACAAAAGTTTATTTTTTCTATTGAATAAATATATATATATAGTTTTATGTCATTCTATTTATTGTGTTTTATTACGACCGATATCCCGTCAACGTTTCCAATTATATATATGTGAAATGAATGGGTACGTATTCTTTAATCCTTATTTTATTTACATTGTAAAAAAGTGCGATATTACATCTACATCTACGGTTAATATATATTTCATTATATGGAGGAGGGGGTCGTTTAAAATTTCCTAAGCTTGAAGGGGGTCGCTATATAAAAAAGTTTAAGAAGCCCTGATTTATACAATACTCGTATACCTACGATTTTCAGACTTTCCTTTGAATCTGAGCGATATCAATATTTTTTAAAGAAATATTACAATAAAAATCAAACGTAGAATCTCAGCAAACTATTGTTGAAGGAAAATCATTAGTCAATGCTCAGGTTTTAATTGGTTTTAGAAATAAAACTCTTATTAAACATAGTTTATATCGCCATCATGGTTGAAGAGACGTAAAAATTACTGTAAAGCTTGTCAAACGTCGGATTCAAATAAGAGACACTCAAAAATGACCCAAACGTGTTTGTGAATAACCTCAAATAAATGCGCCTCTCATAATATACATAGGTATGCACTTATATTAACACGTTTTATTACTTTCTTCGCCCTTGCTAAGATTACCTTGGCAAGTCTCCACAACTAGCTGGAATCCTATATTGAATATTCTACTCTGAAGCCACTACATCGCAGGAATTTTGCATATTTTATATTTACGACATTGGCCAATATTAGTTTTTAGAACTACTGTAAACATGTTTGTTTCTTATTAAAATATTGTTTAAATAAGATTTATGTAAGGTAATGTATTAATTCATACGGATTATTGGCAAAGACAATATATCACCACTTCTCACAAGTCTGCATCATTCACATCCATTGTTTCCCTTTTGCATACTCTGCGACTGCGAGTATGGGCACTACGGACTAGAAATTTTATAAGAAGAAGATGTGTTAATTGGCGAAAGAACTTTTGAAAATAAATAATGAAGTTCTTCTATTAATAACAATTTTTTAAATTAAATTACAAACATTCGGATAACTTTTAACAACTTTCTTGTGAGTTGCGTAAAAGTTATTAAAATGGCAACACTGTAACAGCTTTTATTTTAAAATATAATTACACTCTGTGTGTTGAATAACTCATAGTGAATTTTTTTTTAATTTTAAAGACTTTATGAAAAATTCTTAGTGCTTTAATTTTTATTGCTGTAATCCGCCGTTTCGAAAACGCGGCGAAATTTGCGACTAATCCGCTACAATTTTTTAAATTAATTAAATCATGTTTAAAAATAATTTTATTCTGACGTTATTTAGTATTTCTATTATGCTATTCAATGCTCTGTCTACCTCTAAATGACGAACAAATGTAAGGAAATATATTTTAACGATATTGAGGTATATATAATTAATTTACACAATTAAGTCTGAATTTCCAACAATAACTCTTCCAAATAAAGGTGAGGTTATATTGTACAGGATTTTATTAACTTTTTATGCGTCTCTTCCGAAGTTCACAAGTTCTAGAAAGGAAGCCTATTACGTCTCAACATTAAGAGCCTTTCTCTGAAAAAGGTCGGTATAGTAGAACAACTAAATCTACCTGTGACCATGGGCGTAGCCAGCCATGGGCTCAGGGTCGGGCAGCAGTTAAATAATATGTAACTAGCAAACTATACTCGCTGTCTTACCCCGGTTAATTTTGTTTGTGTCGACTGACGACTGTCGAGTGTGAACTTTCTTACGGATATTAAGTATTGTAGTTAGTACCTAGATAATTAAGTTTTTTAGGTTTGATTAGGTACCTTACAGGTTAGAGCTTGCCCCACCGTGGCTACGCCCATGCCTGTGACCTTAAAACAAATTAGGAAAGAAAAAATAATAAAATCTAGTTAAAAAAATACAAAATATTATTGATTTTTTTATATTATATTAACAAAGAACGATGCAGGAGCGATTTCGCTTAACTGAGACATGACTAATATAACTGCATATCCTTATATCTATAATTTGTATATGTATTTATTCATTAATGTTGTTAAATATATATCATACTAAATAAATAATTCTGCCATCTGTACTTGAAATGAAGAACTATTTTAAGTAGCGCCATCTACTGGTTATATGGAAAACTAAAAACAATACAACTGTAGTAAGTAATGTTGCTACTCGACAACAGATGGCGCTTAACTATAAATGCTACCCACTAAATTACACAATGTTAAAAATTCATGAAGAGGTAAAATTGATATTAACATTATTATTTTAAAAAAAAAACAACGACCTTGCAAACGTCTACAATTTCATTAAATTGTAATAACCATAATTGAAAATAACTTTCAATTATGACGCAAAAGCAAGTCCCAAAAGACATTCACGTTTTTGAGTTAACTATTAAAGTGTAATTATAATAATTAAAAGTACGTCAATTTAGTGTATTAGAATTATTTATTTTTAAAAGGAACATGTTGTGCAAACAGGATATTAAATAATTAAATCATTCTTGTATTTTAGTTCAGCGAAGGGTGGAACCGAGAAATCTTAATGGAGCTTTGCTTCGCAGCTCAAACCAATTACGGATAGTCACTTGCTTGCAATATTAAATTGATATACAAACTGGTCAAATATAAATTATTCATAATTATTTAATTTTAAATATTTTTAAACCACATTTAAGAAATATTTTATATTTTGATTTTAGCTTTTGCTAGCGGCTTCGCTCGCGTTAAGAAGTATTATTATTAATTAGGTTTAGTTTGTGTGGCTTTACTTTTGTTTAACGTGTGTTAAGTAGTTATCACCATTTCTGTCGTGGGTCATAATTGAAAACTTGCTCCAGTTATTAACCACATATCTGTCAATTTTTAATTTCAGTTCAATCAGTCGAAAATCTAATAAGATTTATACAAACTTTCATCCCCTATTTTATCCCCTTGGGGGCAGAATTGATCAAAATCCTTTCTTAGCGGATGCCTACGTCATAACATCTACCTGCATGCCAAATTTCAGCCCGATCCGTCCAGTGGTTTGGGCTGTGCGTTGATAGATCACTAAGTCAGTCACCTTTGAGTTTTATATATATAGATTTATATTTGTAATTAATTTTCTATGCAAAAAAAGGTATTAAATTTTTTATTTCATTTATTTGGCTTGTTTATATTTGCACGCCCATAGTTAGCGTTAGAGCAGTTATAAATAACATACTAACATGGAGCTAATACTGAATACTATTCCAAAATAATACAATAGCTTTGATAAAAAAATAGCACATAAATATAAAAAAAATGTATGACACACATGAGATATATTAAAGAAAGTATTTTTAAGAAAAAGTTTTTTTATTGAATATATATACCTACTCGTATATGTAATGTAATGGCTTACTTTTATAAAGATGTAAAAACAATGCAAAACGGTGAAATCATCGTAAGGTAATTGAAAACCTAATCAAGTTAACACAATATTGACAGAAGGCAAACTCTATTATGTTTTGTACGCTTAAATACGGCGGTTGTACTCAAAATAATGATACCTGACGTGACCTAACTAAGTAAACAATCATGAGATCTCAATCTTGAAAGTCACGCCAAACGACTGAGTGGGTAACTTACTAGCTTTACTGTCACGTTAGATACGAAGAAGGGGATACTTAAGAGCTGGTTTTAAAGAACTTTCTAATGAGATTCAGGAGTGATAGCATAGTCTTATCTACAAGCATTATAACATAGTTAGTATTCATATCTTTTATAGAAGCAAATTTATAACCTTGAAGAATATTTAATTAATAACATTATATTGATCGATAAAATGTATTTGTCACACATTTCGAGATTGATAACCATTCTCAGGTTTGGTGTGAGTAATTTTAACTAAGATACAAGTTATTGTGACGCAAGACATGAAACACTAATTAATTTAATTAAACCAACTCTCGCTGGGGTTGTTAGTCCGCAAACCAGAGGAAAGAAAATAAGCCTTAATGTGCAGAACCTTTAATCTGTCACAGCAGACATATTCATTATTTTTCCGCTACGATAATATTCCTACATTTATCTGACCAAACCCAACCTATTATTAATACGGAATAGAAGAAGAAATGTAGCAATTTTCCGTAATCCAAAATATTATTGTAAGGTTTTCCTTATATCGAAGTAAGTAAGGTTCATTTTGGAATAACAATTTAATTTAAACTTGTATTGACCGTGGCAGTGAAATAAGGTCAGTTCCACTTGTGAAGAGTTCAGTTTAATGAACGTTATTTGACTATAGCATGCAAACTTCGGATTATTTAACACTACGTTTGACTAACGCAACTTTGTAATAACACAAACACGATATACAAACAGCTATAAAGGGTATATATATACAATGATATTAAATATCTCGCCACGACCACGATGATTCTAAATCTTTCGAAATATTGGATTAATATAATAAAGAGTGAATGTAAAAGAAAGCCACAAAAAATCTTATTGTTTATTTTTGTAGCCAAAGTTCATTATTTTAAAAGGGTTTAATCAATATATTTGTGAATAAAATTTTATATAGAAAACTTTTTATTCGCTCACTTTATTATTCAGTTTATTCGGACGCTCTCAAATGCATAATTTAAATGCTCCGCCACTTCGCTGCTCACGATAATGGGTAAGCGATTAGTGAGCAATTATTTTATTCAAATATAAAGCGCATAAACCATAATATAATATTATTAAAAATGTATTTGTAAACAGAAAAATATACATAGAAAAAGAAAACAATTGATATTACATCCTTTTTTATTTTTTATTTGTTACAGAGTCTAATTATTAGATTGCCTTCTGCAGATAAACATGAACACGAATATATGTAAATCACTACAGAAAATACTTCACACAAGTTTAAGTAATTTGTACCAACTAGCATGATTTACATGATAAAGATAAATAATTCTATTCAAGTTTTATGTTTGGTAAATTACCGCTAATTTAAAAAAAAACCGTTCTAGTAAATAATAATAATAATTTCATAGATATTCATAACATTAAATTTATCTACAATAGTTTTCTACGAACAAAAGTAGTCACGTATTGTCCTATATTGACTTTCGCGCAGATCTTGAATATATGTGTTGTAGATATACTTTCAGAAAATGTCTAGTAGTAAATATAAAAACAAAATACAAGAACTAAGGATTCCAGAAAACGGATAAGGGTAGAAAATAAATGGGAATTCGCCTTATTTAGGAATTACTTACTATTGAGAACGTAATTGTGTAGAAAAAAAACTATGTACTATTAATGAAGCAGAAAATCTCACGCTCCATAATGTTCCGACACTTAGTATAAATGTTCATAATATATTAACAACAAACTGCTTGTACATTATTGAGTTAATTATCCGTGTCTTAATTTAAAGCATTATCATATTGTCTCGTAATTAATTTTGACGTTAATCTAGCACGTACTTTTTAATAGAGCATACACTTAAAGTGTGAAACATAAATTGACTTATTAAACTTTCAAAGTTAAATTCCCATGAGAGATAAATTACGCAAGAGAAAACTGAAGCAGACTGTGAAAACCCACAGTCATTTCAAACAACTTCTCTCGAATCTTAACTCTTTAACTTTGTTAAATCGCAACTTTATTTTACCGCAAGCTATAGAAATGAAAAATTATTGTAGGGAAATCCTTCAGCGATAAAAATCTGCGTGTAATAAATTGAAATGTTTCCTCCTGCTGACACAATAACAAAAACGTTGATATCAAATTATTTAGCGCTAATAACCCTTTTACGAGGATATTACCATGGGATTAGATAAGTCTGGTTGAGATGAGTGTAACATGGAGAAATACCTCACTGTATTAACATTTTAATTATATTCATTATTATTTTTCTGATAAATTTTACAATTAAGCATTTAAAATTTGTAGCAATAAGTCTGAATTAGTTCTCATCTACAATTGAAGCTTTATTTCAGATATTGTTAATTCAAAGAGTTTTGTGCCGAAACGCTTCAAGGTTAAGAATTAATGAATGAGCGCTACTAAAATTAATATTTATTACTTCGTAACCTTTTTTTGTTATTCTGGACGAACTTCATTTATAACTTATTCACCGCGGGCATTATAACCAATTCTTCTGCTATCTGTAATATGAACGTAACCAATTTTATATATTTTCATACAAGCTATCACTTGTTTTTGGTATTGATATTTGAGTTTCATGTTGTATAGATAGGTACATAATACGTGAAAACAAGTGAAGACGTTTGAGTGCCGAATATTGTGTTACATACAGTATAGAATATGTTTACATCTCAATACCCTATTTGATTTACAAGATCTTACATCCCTTTATTTGAATATAAACAAAACTAAGACAGTTTATTGAATATAGTAAAGAAAATAATATATTTAAATAATAAGTAAGTTTTCTTATACAAAGAAAAGTATCTATCATCCGTGCCGCTATCAGACTTTGCGGTCGATTGTAGAACTTTCAAATCCAATATAGAAATCTTTTAAAAACTTCCGCTTCAATTTTATGATGCAATAAACGTTAAAAATAAGTTTCGCCAAAAGTCTGTTTGTTCATTGAATGTGAATGTTATATTTTTTGAATTAAAAACAATTTTTAGTTATTGTACATTTAGACAATGCGAAATGTTATGTTTGTTTTAAATCACTTCATTGTATTGGATTCATTCCTTCGCTTGCTCGATTTTCCATTTGAGTTTCGTTTGGAATTTATTATGCGGAAAAATTGTACATAAACGGAAGTTGAACCTTATCTTTTCCTCTTTTTTCCTCATAATATTTTATATATATGTAGAATTTATTTTACAATCACTACTAAATTTATAATATGATATTAAATGATTACAATGAAATTTAAATAAAATAGGCATTGATATCAAAACGCTAGAGGCTGCTTCAAAGACGATTAAAAATTAGAAAAACTATACGAAAATTTCTGCTGAATTGTTTCACACTTTCAATTCAGCAATAATTCCGTTTGTAGTTAAAAAAAAAGAGAAGAATATCAAATAAAATATGTGATAATGGTACGAAAATATCGCAGCGACAAAACGTGAACGCCGACAGTCGTCCTATTTGCGATCATCTTGATTATTCATGAATTCATGAAACTAACTATGAGAGTGTGTGTGTGATATTGCATAATAAAATATCTTGAGTTATAGTTTTGGCTACAAGTCGCCGCACGTGAATCCTCTGAAGAAGAATTTCGTACACATAAAAATAAACACACCCGATGAAGGGTCTTGTACAAGAAAAACATAATTTAATAAAAATATTTTTGTTATTATCTATGAATCTCTGCCACGCGATTTTGTCTGTATTAAATATGGTTGTCCAAGCATTCGCTGTTCGACACTTTTCGGTAATGTTCGGTCTGCCTCATTCATATTGGCACTCGCTATTCTCGCTTTGCACACTTGCCTGCAGTTCCAACCTTCCTCATTAAACTGGTTATCTAACACAAAAATATATATTCAAATTGAGTAGTTCAATAAATCCTTCAAATGCGTTCAAATCCTTCAGCTTGATAATATTAGGAGTATAGTATAGCTAGAGAGCAAATAGAATTCACAACGTTGGTAAATTAATCAATTTATCTCAAATTCTAAAGCTTATGAATAAACAAATAGATATAATTTGGATTTCCGAATTGTGGTGGTCTTTTACATTACGTTTTCAGTGTTCGTAGTGAATAACGTTAAGAGTTATAGGGTAAATGTTCTAGTTTCTTGAGAGGCGAGATGAAAGCATGGTGCAGGCAATTAATTAATCTTCGGGTGCCAGCCAGGAAATTAATCCACGCTTCAGACGTTACTATATGTTATACATAACAAGGAGCAAATAGCTCTTCGAAATTCTTGTTAACTTTCTAATTGAAGTTTAAGCCTAACGTTTTTTAATATCACTCTAAAAAAATAAAAAAATAGCTGTAAAACAGTTGAATTAGAATAAATGTCAGGCACACAATACAAAATAATACAGCTAACTCAATTATTATAAAAAAAAAGTTCTGATGTAGTAATAGCGATACTAATCAGTTTAATTGAATTAGATTTATTTAACAAAATGAAAGGAAATGCGTATCTTCCTCCCATTCATAATAGGTTAGTACAAAAACAATGTTGGTTCCGATGTTGTAACTCGCTATACCTCCTATTGATTTTTCGTTCAATATTGACTAAAGGGTTTGGCCGTGCAATGGGCCCTTAGTATTCCCTTACAGTAAGAGATGAGAATAAAATGGATCAGAAAAACCTCACGCTTTATCCTAAATATTCATGCGACATATAAAATCAAATCATGTTCACTGCTATGGATCGATGTGCAGATATATATATATTGTATATTATTACGAATAATAATATTTGTAAATTTGTGGAAAAGCCACTAATTTAGTGAGGTTTGCAATTAGGTCAGTCACTTGTTCTTACGTAAATAGAAGCTTTTAATACTTCCATCCCGTTGGATTCAAACATAAATATAAACTTTATACAGTTGTCGTGGTGTTTTATGACTTTTACTTTGAAAGGTTTTTGCCTCAGAGATTTGGTAATCTCGTTATACAAAAAATAATTATACTGATCTTCTTTGTAAACATGTAGATTCAAACTATTTATATTTATTTTTATTCGTAGGTGTATATAATTATGATAGCCTAATTAAATTAAATAATTTTTGAAGCGATACATAACAAATTTTACAAAGCTAGTTTCATTAAGTAATTTTAAAATTTGAGGAAACTCGAATTCTAGGCTATTCTAGAGATGTGAACAGTTAGTTAATGTTAGATCAATCAATATCTAATTGAATTATGAATCCGCCCACTTCACTTTTGATACACCTAGACTTATTATTTATTGGTAATTAATAATTGTGTCGTATCAAAGTCGTACTTATGGGTTATTATATGTTATAATTTAATAATAATAACAGTCAAATTTATGAACAAATATAAATACATATACTATGTGACAAATGTAACAATATTTTTCTCTGTCAATATTCGGAATTCAATTTAGGTTACATAAGGATATTTCCTCTTGAATCAGTTAGGCACTAACAAGATAAACATTATCGATATTGTTATTATCGTTTGTTTTCTTCACAGAGTCAATAGTTAAAAAAATTCCTTGCTTTTCTTATAAAAATATTATAACCATAAAAGTTCTTACTGGAAAAAGGTTTTTTTAGAATAGTTTTCCACTTAGATTGTTATTATTAAGCCTATAAACACGTTATTAAAAATTTATAAGGTAACACCATTTATTATCTTGATATAGATAGGTTTAGAAATGATTTATATTATTATTTATATTTATAATTATATTATATTACAAATTAATTCGACCGTTTATGATGACATAAATCACAATTTGGTGATATCAATGTTACAGAATAACTAATTTAAAAGATTTATGTCGCGTTTATATTTATTCTTTTGAATCAGACGTTTCGTAAGGATTGCAGCCACCTTGTTTACGAAGGCTATCAACAGACAAATAAATAAGCCGTATAAAGTATTTTAAATTCACAATATTTGTAATTGTAGATTTTGTTTAAATCCTTCAACTTATGTGATACGTAAGATTTCTTAAGACATGCGTATAATATGCATATACATATGTGGATATGTATTAAGCAAGTTCACATGTATGGAATTAATTCACAGTTTCCGCAGCAATTTCACAGTCCCCGCACTATCTCGCCCACAATTTACTACCCTTTTCTACTTACGACTATCTTCAACTGTGAGATTGTAAGTGTGATATTTGGACCCTCCTCGCCAATATGCAATTACTTCTCTCTATGTCTGATATTAGGTTTAGTTTAGTATGGTCATTACGAGATGAAATAATTTAGAAACAAGAAAGAAATTTCGATAAATACATGAATGAACTGTGTTTGTTCAATATCATATTTCAGAGCTTAGATGAGGGTTTGTCCTTCTTTTTGCTTTAGTAACGTTACGCGTCAAACGTTTCAAATGTCACACTTCCGCAAAACAGTCCCCGTTAATGTGAACGAGTACGTCAGTTGTCAACATACTACGTCATGCAGGCATCATGACCTAGAGAGATAATTCACGTATGAATAATTTAAATGTCTTGTGTGTGCTTATAGTTTATCATTAATTCAGAGATTATCTGGGTATGACATAATAATTAAGAGTACCTACTAAACTAGACGTTTTAAATTAGTTTCGTAAGGCATTTGGCGAAAAATTTAATAGAGTAATATGTAATATTATTAGACAGGTCTTTGAATAAAAACATTCTAATGAAATGAAAAGAAAGAAAGCAATTATGGAAATAACCTTTTCAGGACTTTTATAAAAAATACGCACCATCTACAGCTTATATAAAAGCATTATTGTGTAACAAATTTTCGAATGCCGATTTTAGCAAATGGAATTTTAAATTATAATGCAAATCGGAACACAGCGGCAATGAAGTGAGTTTCAATTGAAATATATGTGTTTCCATAATCCTCTTACATATCTACGGGAAACGTGTTACTAGTTGAAGACCATAATATTATATTATATCGATTTATAACTAAATAACAATAAATATTCTTCATCGTCTAGAGTGGAAATAAGCCGCCGCTTTCTCTAGTAGTAATAAAAAGCGACTATGGGATTAAAACTCTAGGCGTAAAACGGAATTCCCTTTTTCGAGTGAATGGGCGTGAACATCGATTCCTTACTTTGTTAAGGTAAAACCCCAATATGAATATAAAAAGTTACTCAAGCTAATACATAAATCTTATTACCTATATAAATACATTACATCTATCTATACGAAATTCGCACGCTTTCTTTTTTTGTGTAAAAAATAGGCACAAAGATAATGGAGGCAAGCTTTAGACGTCGAATCCTATTTAGCTAAAAACTGACAGAAAGAGAGAAAAAAACAACTATCTCTAGAGCACTATAAATAAAAATACTTCTAGCTTAAGCAGTGATTGTTCTTCAAATAGGCAAAGAATTTTCCTAATAAAGGTTTTACGAGGGTTTCTCGAATTAGTGTCTGGAAGATACTACACAAGGAATTGTTGTCATTCCCAACATATTCTTATTAACAGCGGGTATTGATCGTTGAAGTTTCCAACAATTTGTGACCGTTTTATCGCCTGTTTATATCCATTTTGTATTCTACGTTCCATTTATGATGTCACGTAAATTATCAATGACCTCGTGAGTAATATTACAAGTAGACGATAATTATTTTATTAACTTAATTCGGAATAAGTATAAAATTATGAAGTAAAATATCTCTTTTATTTCGTATTGATCTGTATATATTCCGCACCATGAAACACAAAGTGTCAATAGCACTACAAAATGTAATAAGGGCACGTGTTTATCTAACTATATATGCCGTGTACCTACATATATACCCCTTTATCGTTTTTAAAAAAATACATAATAAAAATAATTAAAACCTGGTGTGGTCAGATTTTTTTTTTGTAAAAAAAACCTATGGTTTGCGGAGTAAAATTACATAATGAAAAAATAACGAATAATATGAGACGGACGCAACTGCGAAACATGTGATGCGCGCTGCCTACACAGTCTAAAATGCCAGTCCCCAAACAATCGAGAGCCACTGGCAACTACTTTGCTTAGGCTTTGAATGAATTTACAACGGCAATTGAAAAATCGAGGTATAATATAATAAATAAATTGATTATTAGCAGTACACAAAACAGGTCTCAATTTTGACGAGGGTTAAAAATGTCATCCAAAGTAGCTATTAAGGGAAGCGAACATTTTAATTCAATGATTGACTTGGTGCCACTTAATATTGTACGTCAGACTTTTATGTCAAATGCAGACATCTCTTACCAACGATCACTTATGTTGATAACCCTCGGACCTTTTGAATGCCACCTCTATAAATCATTCAGCTTTATATTCAATACATCTATTTTCTTCAATATTTAACTCTATTCTATATCGATCGAGCGAAAATAACACAAAGATCTATTTTTGTTAATTATCGAACATATAACAATTTATCATAAATCTATTCGTACAATTGGTTTACTTAAATGGCTGTAGTACTTTAGGTAAATAAATTAGACTCGTAACATTTACATTGATTAAGGTTTTAAGGTGTCTCCGCGTACAACCGGGCAAAGGTCGGTGAAGAAGTGTGCTTGAGGTTTAGTGCGTCGTAAATCTGCCGTCCAGGGATACAAAGCTACGCCATTAGTCTGAAACCCAGTTTTATTAAAACGTTTAGAAAATGGAGTCGCCTTGGTGAAACACCTATTGTCAATTTAAAACAAAGGTAATCGACACTAAGTTTGACGTTTACAATTTTCGACCAAGACCCAACCACAAAATGGTGGTTGGTCGCAAAATATCAAAATGCAAAAGCTTACAAAATACGTACGTGGTTAAATGAAAATAAACACTATAAAAACTTTTTGAAGTAAATGTTTATGGTTAGATTGTATTAACACGATATTCTCGGGGGATTAGACGCTCGTAAAATATTAATTTGTAAGAGAGAAAGATAAAATTACGAAGTAACTTTACTGAAAGTATCATTTTACTACTCGTACAACGCGAAGCGCCTTTTAATAGGAAGTAACAGTGAAATGGCCTACAAAACATCGTCCGGCCACAAAGCAATTTATTTAAATTCACTCCTTACTTTAATGCGTTCTTCTAATGTACGATCGTAGAGGCTCCCCAATTTTATGACATGGTAATGAGAATTTCTCCGACCTTTCCTCACATAACTCATTCTGCAAGGTCGCCGTAAATCCACTGCTCGTAAAATATAATTGGATGTTGCCATTTTGTGACGATATTAGTATCATAGCCGCTATATCGAAGTTAACCCGATCACGAAACGCGTCAATTATATGACATAGGAAAACTAATATTTACATTGTACCATACATAATAAATAACATGTTCATACGTCACTTAGCTACGACACAACTCAACCCTTAAGCTATCTCGTGCGTGCTCACGTGTCTATGCGAAATGAATAACCAGTAATTAGTATTAGCATGCCTTTTAAATTACAATAATATAATCTCTCTTGTACTTCAGGTTAACTGAAAGGACTGTTAGTAAATTATATAAATGTACGAAACAGAATACATTATAATATCGACCTGAAGTGTAACGAAAATGTCACGACAAAAGGACGACAATGTGAATACACTCGCAATTGAGAACAGAATCGTGACGTAATCTCTCTCCATTAGACTCATCTTGGTTCATGTAAAAGTACTATCTTAATTTTTTCATTAAACCGTAAGCTTTGCATCCACTGCCTTCTTATCAGTTATAACATTTATTTATTTCGTATTTTTATTAATTGAGAGTAATACATGGTATATTTTTGTTAATAGTTCATAAAAAGCTAGCGTTTAAAGAATTATTTTGTGATATAATAAATAGCCTTTCAAAAAAAAATATTTGCTTAAAATTAAATACTAACATTTCTAACATCATGAAGGCACACAACATTCACTAAATATTATATGAAAAAGTACACAAAACAATACAAAACAATCTAATGCAACTATACAAAAACAATAATATATACTTTAAACACAATAATAATTAAAAATCGCTGTTAAAATTGAGTAAAATGTTTGTTGTAATTAAAGGAAATGTTGTTACAACTGTAATTATTGTTGTTAGTGCCCATTATCGATCTATTAAATGGCTATAATAAATATATGTTGATATAAAGATAACGTATCGGAAATATGGATAATATGATAAAGTGTTTAATACGAAACTATCTTAATCTTAGGATGCTATATATATAGTTTCAAATATTATACACATCTAAAACATATTATAGATATTTCTTCCGTCTTCCTTCAGATATTTCAGAATATCAGAGAGAGTTGAAACAAGAAGTTGGTACTCGCAAATTCACCAATAACAAAAAGAAATATTTAATTTAATTTCGGAAGTAAATATGGGTAATATCCAGTATTCATATTTTCTTATTCAGTTTGATTATTAATTAAGTCGTTCGATAATGTCATTGACCTCTATTCAACCACCATGAGTAAGCGAATTAGTTTACCAATTTCCTCAATTATCCATTTTATTCCGTGATTTCATTAATTATTATTTTAGATTAAGGTAACAATTTTTCACTGAAAATACTAAAATAAAAATCTGATCATAGCGTAAGTTGTTTATTTTTGTGTTCACTGTTTTTTTTTTCATTACCAAGTCAAAGATAAATTAACTACTAATTTTAGTTAAATCTCGCAATTATTTGACCTACAAAATGGAAAAAATGGTTACAAACAAGCGTTATCTACGGACAACATCTTAAAGCATAAAATATAAAACCTATTAATATAAGTAATATGTTAGAAGCAAATAACATTATTTACTTTATATGATAAAAATGTGTAGGATCTCTTAGTGATAAGAATGTAATGAAGCCATTAGTGTGA
The DNA here is from genome assembly GCA_028551675.1 of Tineola bisselliella. NCBI lineage: Eukaryota > Metazoa > Arthropoda > Insecta > Lepidoptera > Tineidae > Tineola > Tineola bisselliella. The sequence continues at coordinate 111,170 of JAPWLS010000506.1, read as the reverse complement.
TGTAAACATGCCATGCCGCACGTGCGTTGCATACAAATTGTCCGACGATTACGATCATTAGACTTGTCTAGTTCACATGTAATATTTCAACTATTTCATTTATATTCGTATTTGATCGAAATAAAACATGCCTTTGACGTCTCTGTACCGCGATGTTATATGAACATATGTTAAACAGGATATTATTTTAAAAAATGAGTCGATTTTGGTATTTTTGGATTGTCTTTGTATAGAATGCTTATAATAAAGGGTATCCTAGTTACGTAGATAGTTTAACGTATTCATATGTATTTAATGTGTTTTTTCACACCTACTACAATTATTAGTCTCTAATTGTAATATTAAGGTTTGGAATATACGGATTTTTTTGATACCTATATTTTTTCCAAATACGCCATGGGTGAAGCTCTTTCTACGTTCGTTTAGTATACGGGTAGAATACGATGACTCTGTGAGTGACATTTATAAGGACCCTGTATTTGAAGTACTGAATGAAGGACTGGATGATAAGGGAAAGTAAAAGGTAAACTGATAGTGCTTACTGTTTCGAAACTAAATAAGTCAACTAACCAATGAGTGATACATTTTAAACAATTGCAAGATCGTTAGTAGATATACTAATATGTAAACTTAAAAAAAATATTAATATAGTCATGTTACCATAAACGTGTCGACTACATAAGTAGCTTACAAATCTACGGTAACGTCACGCAAGGCACTAAGTTAATTAACATTACTACACATATTTTTTTCACATTTACACATATTTTTCATTTGTTTATGCTAATAAATATGCATATTCACACAAATACGCATGAGTTAAACTATACTAAAGGCTTTTTGTCGAAGGAAATATGTGCTCAAACCACAAGCGCACCTGATTAGATTTGCTTATAGAGTAGTGCGTAAATCAGATGTAACGATTACTCTAAAATGAGTAGATATTAATAACTAATGAAAATCAATCAATTTAATTTAAAAATAGAAACGAGTGACAAACGTCTTCTCCAGTATATTAAACGCAATGAATTACGTTATACTTTTGTTACTTATATATTATTTTACGGTTGTCATTCAGTTATAGTTGAAATTAAAATGAACGCAAATTAAATAATTATAATGCAGCTCTATACTCTACACTAACACAAGAAATGTCACTATTAATAAAAGAAGACAATGCAGACTAATTATAATTCCCAAGAAGGCTATTACTAATAAAATAGTTACTTGACGGTACGAAAATAATTATATATCATTAAAAACTAGTACAGAGGTCTTTCAGAGTGTACTTTATAGTTTATAATAAAAAGGTTTTTTTTTAAATTTATAATGTTACATTGTTTATATATTTTTTAAATACTTAATAAATTTTCTTCTCTATATGATCCCATTATAGATGAATTTGAAAGAGATCTTTGTGTGGTCCATGAGTGAAAGCAACTGCTCTCACAGACAAATGTTTACCTCCACTATCATCACTTTAGCAACATCCAGTTTGACAGTGACACTCCTCTTGTTATGTAAAATTACTTTGTTTTAACATTTTCAATATGGAATCCTAAGTAACATGAGTTTTCTTCTGCGAAAGGGGCCTTGAATATCATTTGTGGCCAAGATGCTTGTTTGATGTATTCTGTAGTCTCGGTGACAAATCGTTATTTATTTTGGGTAAAAGGTAATCTAAAGTTTTTTTTCCTATACATTTTTCATTTTATGTACTCTATTTTGTGTTAGGTACGATAAGATAAATTTAATTACATACAAATAGAACAGCTAGAATTGTATAATATATTATTACCAGTAAAAGGTAGGTTTATACATACCTACATATGTATAACAACAGATTTTTCTTGTTGAAAATTTTGTTCAATGCGAAAATTGAAACCAAAATTACTGAACAACAAAGTTAGCCACCAAAGCTGTCGTGTTGGCAGCACCAACTTTTTATATGAATAAATAATTAGAAGAAAACGCGTGGTAAGAATTTCATATAAATTTATTTATATATACTTTATACATGTTTATCAAATTAATATAAAAAGAAAATATAGATATAAATTTAATAATCTGTGTCTTGACGTACTTGAAAAGACAACATACGATCCAAACGTAATAAACCCTACTTTTCAAAACTTTATTAAATTTTAACTTTAATATTAAAGTACCTACGCTTTGTTCTATAGGATTTCTGATTATTGCATACCTATGTTGTGTTCCCTCAAACAGCATGCACATAGATATATACGTAGATATATACACCCTGTTCTGAGCACAACAACTGACGCATCCCAATAACACTATAGACATAAATCTCGATTTATCTCAGGGAGATACTATTTTTGATGCCATGAAAGCTGTTTCCTTTATAAACATTCATGATAATACTATCGGCAACCCTAACTCGTCCATTGTTTTTATTTAAAACAAAAACAACACGTTAGATAATTCCTACTCACCCTCTAATTTTACATATATCATTTTCAGTGCTGTGTTATTTCCCTGATAGAATATAGAATTATTTTTTTAGCAATCAATTTAATTTTGCATAAAAAAGGTGAGGAAGCAAATCGTTATCCATTGTTATAAAACAAAACAAATTAATTTACTCTTTGTACTATGAATGAAGTATTTATTGTGTGTGAACTCTCACAATCCCGTATAATGTCAACAAAAAAAAATCGAGCTATTAAAATATCTATTATTAACCATTGTCACCTATTACATAAAATACAGGGTTTTTCTTTCAATAATTAATTCAAACAATTTGCTTTCAATATAGAAAAAAAAAAATAGATCACATGCCTGATAAAATAGAGTTATAATACGAAACTCATCGATTTCTAGTGAAATACACGTAAATGTCGATATGAAAATGGTTTATATTTTCTATAATTGGGCACACATTGGTATTACAATTGGAATAGTTTAAAAACAAACTGCGTCGGAGTGATCTATCTTTTTTTTTTTTGATAGCCCAGCATATGACCACACTCCGCCTGATGTTAAGCTAGAGTGCGATCCATGAGTGGAGACAACTATTACCACAGACAGATGTCCGCGCGCAACAGTCGACTATCTAATCTAGCATACTAACTTACTTTCGGTCTCCCAAATAAGTTTGTTTTTCAAATTTTCAGAAGTAGTATTAGTATAATATTGTAAAATTTATAGAATACAAACTAACATCTTAGAGTTTCTTTTAAAGGCACAAAAGCGTGGACAAGCGAGAGATGTGTCATCTGTGTGTAGGGCTCGTACATATTGCATGGAATCTCTTTGAAGTCTCGCTGAATGTAGATAGTTGCCTCGAGGCGGTCACTATATGTACGGAAGAACGCTTTCGTAAAGTATTTTACTTTCTCGACTCCTTGGGTCATTTTGTAAGAACGGTTATCGGATTTCCAGCGACGATAAGCTCACTTTGTAGTTTGTATTGTCATTTAGGGAAATCTGTTTGTATGTTTCTTAAATACTAAACGAAAAATGATGCATAACAAAGTTTATTATATAGAACATCGACTCTGTGCTGTTAAATAATTTTATTTTGATTCAACTGCTTCGATGGATAATTAGTTCTGAATAGCCATGTTGATTACCGTTGATCTAGAAGCACTTAATACTATAATATCGTGGCGTTAATTAAAATAGGAGCTATGTTACGGATAACTTTTTATATAAACCTTATAATTTATTAACCTTGGATTATGAGATAATTGCAAACTCGTACTAAAATTATTTTCATTATTTGCACGCAAATGGTTTTCTGATTCCTCTATTATTGGTTTTTGTTCTGTGATAAATTATGTAATTGAGAATCAACAACAATGATTATTAAATTAATTGAATTATATTTCATCAGTCAGTCTACAATGCATAATTAAAGGCATATAGTAACAACAAAATATGTTATATATTTGCTGGTATAATTCCATAAACCTTGACATCGACAGAAAACACGCTTTAAGAATGTGTAATAACAGTAATAACTTTGTAATCAATATTTTTATATTCAATGGCAGTAATATTAGCCCTCAAATATTTAGTAGTGCCTATATTTTGATTGCCTTAAAATAAACTCACCGAACATTAGCGAGGGTATGACGTCGACTCTTGAGGTATCTGCCGTGGTATTTCTGCAGCTCTCCGATACTACCCTGCTCCGCCTGCATTCTGCCGTGCTGCGCCGACGGCAGCGCGAGTGAAGACTCTTCGCAGTTCTGTATCCCCGGGGATACACTAACTTTTGCGGATCCACGCTTACGAGCTTTATTACTTTTTCTTGCGGCCGCTGATAAACATATCTTAACAGACGATGGGCTACCGAGACTTCTCTTTTTTCCAGAACTTATAGACGAAGTGAATGCGGTATCTGTCGAACTTCTTGTTGACTTATAGGAAGGAGTGAGGGTCGCATCAGTAGCGTCTTCTAAAGGCCAATCGGAATCGTCCTCTTCTTCTTCTATGCCTGGCAATGGGGACTGTTGGCCGAGGGGACGTGGGGAACTTATTATAGGCTCGGGTGCAACTGAAAACGAAAACGTTTCACCTGTTAGTTTGTTGAATATATTTATGCCATTGGAATTGAGCCAATACGACAAACCAGTATGGTAAATTATAGACATTGTTTATAAGCTATTGATATCAAACTGTATTTTAAAATGAAATCGTCGAATGAAATAGTTTTCCATTAACATATAGAATAAATGAACGTTTCCTTTAATATAACCCTTTATACGTACCTACATAGACATTGTATCTCATGAAAGAGGTAATCGGTCGAGAAATCGGAGGTCGGGCGGCGCCAACGCCTGTGTGCGTAAGGCCTCTGAATGTCTATTTAATTATTCAAGCGAAGAGTTTTCATGTAAAATCGATAGCGCACATAATGCGTCATTATTATAACCGTTAGTAATTATTATAATTTAAATTAATATTAATAAAAAATAGTAAATCGATTTTTTAAACTATTTTTACATTTGTTTATAAGAAGTACTAATAAGTATCAATAAATTTTATTAAGACATAACACGTAATATCTCTGACCTCGTAAAATAACTTACTCAATACCGGTAATAAAACAAATTTCGTTTCAATGTAATTTTATAATAACACCACAAACTTTAACCATTATTCAAACCTTAATCATAACCACGCCAAGACTTGTGCAAATATCAAATTAATATACTATTTATAAATCAATGATTCATCTAAAATATAAGCATATTTTTTCTCTTTTAACAAAGTTAAGAAATAAATCAATCACTAGGATTTAAAAGTTTAATCCTAGTTAACACAATACAATGACAGACAATCCAGAAGATTTATTACTAAGAATGATTTTATTAAATGAGGATTATTTAAAATGTTATTTTCAAATTTTAATACGCACGTTTAAATTTAAAATATCATTACTCAAATTTATGTAATTGCTTTTAGCTTCACCTTCGCTATTTTCGTGGGGCTGGGTATTTATAAAGCAATTACAATAAATAAAACCGAGATTATTCGCTTCATAAGAAACTGTCACTGTGTTTACTTTTCTTTATAGTTTCGTGAAGGTTAAATGACTTCTCAAATTATATAATTTCAAAATAAATCAAAATTTTACAAGACCGCAGAATCCTACAATAACGAATTTAAAATTATGATGCTAAATTTCTCTCTTTAGCATTTACTAAATAAAATAAGCCAAAATATTGTCAACTATATTCGTAACATGAATAAATCTTACGCTTTGTGCTAATATTAGAAGTTAATCATGTCTACTGAATGTGCGGATAGAAAAAATATAGGACAAGGTTCACGTCAAAGATCACTGTGGTTATGGTTAGAAATAGAAACTATAAAGGGTAAGTGTAGCTGTAAATTGTAAAACAATGTATAATACGTGTATATGCATATATGAGCTTATAATTTCTTTGATGCACAATATTTCTATGAAAATCTCGATATGTTTTGTATTCATTTTTGTAAAACAGTGATCTTAAAAAATAGGTCTAATATATTAAGGTAGGTACATATGAATTTTATATTTCCATTCTCATTTTTATATTTGAAGAAGCCCACACAGCTACTATGAAGTTTCATTAAGTCGCTATTACATTATCGAATAACATCTTCAATTTTCTTTAATGGTCACATTATTATTTACAGAATCAGTGAATTTGTTTATCCTGTCAGTGGCGGTTGCGATTCGTAAGTAAACACACACCTACTCTCGCCGACGAATATTGATCGCCCCTCAAATTTGTCAATATTTGTTTCAGTGTGGCCGCACCCTGGTCATTTCAGTTTGGATAGCCATTCCCTTTATATTTTAAGAATTTGCCGGATGTCATTAAAAGCACAGTTTGATATCCTACAGATATTGCATCTGAAAATGTACCATAGGTTTGTGAGTATTTGCACAAATATTTTAAGCACTTGATACTGATATTTTCTGATATCTTGATTGTTTTATAAAGAAATAAAATGTTGATGATTCCATGTGAACGCTGACAAATAACTGGTGTTTGAACTAATTAAAGCTTAAAAATGGAATACAAAAAAATGTTGATCAATCCAAGCTCATGTAGCATGCCGGGTTTATGTCGGCGTGATTAATTAGTAACATATGCCAAATAAATCACATGCAATTATAAACTATTCGGGTTAAATTTAAAACTAATAATGTCATACTAGAGTATAATAGACTTTTTTGTATTTTACTAACTATTCCTAATTATTTTATCCTAAAAATGTTCAACAATTAACTTTCTTTTATTTCTTGATAATTATTACGTCCGATCACATTTATTTTGTAGTAATTATTAGAAAACAGCTTACCGTATTCATCGTGATGAATCGTAGGGCTGCCCTCGCGCAGGGCATAACCGGCGTCGTCGGGGGCCTCCGCCGCGCGCGCCCCACACCAGGGCACGCAGCAACGGAACAGCCCGCCCCCGACCACCTTGGTGCCGTGCCAGACTTGTGCAAAGCCCCCGCCTTAACGTTATCCCAGCTCGCCGATCCCGACCATGAGGCCGACCAACTAAACAACCGGTACCACTTCACCATCCGTACTGACCCCCTCACACTTTACTTCCCTCGTTCTATTCGATTAACAATCTTTTGCACTCAAATTTCACTCAAATTTATTAAAAATGTCTTTAACAGGTTTCAGCTTGTAACAAGAATATATATAAAACATAGTTCTCGTTTAGATGTTATGATTCAGTCTTGATAGTTAGCTTAAGAAATTAGTTAACGAAGTAAAGATATGTCAGTCGGATTTGAACACGACTTATTATAATACGTCGTAATTATATCTGATATCATTAGGCACCGAAAAATTTTAGCCACTTATTTTGTATTGAGGAAGGGTAAAATATTGGTATAGGAAAATATTCACAAAGAGCTTTTCAAAAAATCACTTTAGTTCACTGTTTAAAATGCAACTTCACTTTCACGATGTTTCTTCACTGTATTGTATTTGTTTTAGAATTCGCATGTTGAAGTTTATTGTGTCACATAATGTTTAGGAAGATTTTCTAGAACAATAATATAAATACACCGTAACAATCAAGGCTCTCAATGGACGTATGTAAATAAACATTGCTTAACAAGTAGCATAATAAACTCATACACGGCGATAGACATTAATTCATCATCCGACAGCACTTTCGATTTTATTGTAACAGTCATAAAATGCTTGGCGCCTCTACAAATTTACACATTAATTGTTCATCGTAAAATCTCAACCTAATTCTTGCATTTGTTAACGTGCGTTACTACCTACTATATCTAACTACGAATAATTACGCATACCCATTGCTGTCAACAATAACCGTAATATTATAAAATTTCATATTGATTCGACAGCGACTTAAAATGAAATGTTTTCTTACTAAATTTGAATATTCAAGATTCAGATGCAGAGTATTCATAGTTCTACGAGTAACAACTGGGTCGTAATAATTATATTTCATTGTTTACATATGTCTTGTTCGCACGGTTGTAACGTAGTAGAGCTCAGTTTGAGATGTTTTGGATTTAGCTTTGTTTATTGGCCGAATGCCAGAAAACGTCAGCTTTCACCGCAAATTAGTTGAAAACACTTCAACACTCCATGACAGAGGAATTTCATAACGCCTACAATGAATAATGATTGACATTCATGGTGTTTATAAACTTAATAGTTTACGTAACTTAATAAATACAGTTTAGTCATCATTTCATGGATTATAAATTGCTACTACTTAGTTATTTATATAATGAAAATAACAATTTAAATATTATAGATTTTAATTTAAAAAAAAAGAATGACTATAGCCCAACCCTGTGAGTTTATACCATCGGTATCATTATAAATAATTAATAAAGCCATTTTTAAAATGAAATAAAAATTGTTGATATTTATTTACGTTCACCGTTGGCAGTAAAACATTGTTCAGATTTCCTATGTTTAAAAATTTTCAAAGCTATTGGTTGTTTTTAAAACAACTACATTTTCCTTGAGCGTGACATAAGTGGTTTGTTCTACTAGTAGGTATATATTTTAATTGTTACATATTTGTATGTAAGTAGTATGAATCCGGCGTGGATTTGGATAGTTGTTACTAAGGAACAAATCGTTTTCTTTTAATTCATTTTTATTTGTTATTTCTTGATAGTAGATACGACTACGCCAGTATTTTACAACCCCTCCGTGCCTGAAAGTTTTCCTCGCTCTATTTGCGTGGAAATTGTGTACTTGCACAAATAGGAAAAGTTCAATAATGTACACAAACTAAAAACCATCTTACTTAAAAGAGGTATTTATTTACGATAAATTTTATAATATTTTATAAAGTAATAAAATTAAATACCTTTCATTGTATCCAAAAAATCAATAATATTTCTATTTAAGTTAAGCTGTACCATTAAATATTCAAATTGCAAGGCTTGTTTAACATTAAGAAGCCCGTAAAATGGTTTAAAACAAAGCAAAATTTGTAGGTACGTCGTTTAGCTTTGGTGTTACAGAATTGTATAGCCAATTAAATATTACAAAGTTCTCGAAGATCTTCTATAGAATTGATTAAATTTGATTTTGTAAATTAATTTACTGCTGTGAAATTCTTCGCAAACCCCACTCGACGTACTTTTGCAAGGTTAACATCGAACTTAGTGAAGAGCTCGCAACTTCACCAAGTAGCTGATACTTCAAGATTTTCTCATACATTTGGTTAAATATATCCAACAGAAAAAAAAATCATTCTAGTAGGTACCTACTTAAAATTAGATAGAAAAAAATGTTTTTTTTTTCTTTTTAAACATGATTGGTAATAATTATGTTAGCAAAATGAAACAAATGTGTCAGGCACTAGAATCCTTGCATTAATATTTCAAAAAGGTTAAAGAAAAACGCGTACGTGGACCATGAAATCCTTGAACTAAGCATAGATAATATTTTCCTTTTAGGTCCCTTCATGAATTATGTATCATATTATGTCACATTTTATAGCTTGAACAGTTAAGTAAACAAATTTGGCTGTATTTTTCTAGATATTTCAGCTAGTGACAAAATAAAATCATGTTTTTTCAATAAGAAGCGAATCTTCAGTGAACCTTAACAACTAACTTCAAGCATTTTATTCCACTGTCTTGATCACAGACTAAAATAAATAAATACAATTCATCTTACTTCTTTATTAAGAAAAGTTAATGATTGAATAATTTAATATCTCCTAAAATTATTTATATAATATATACGTATTTTTAAACCATTAAATTACTTTTAATAAGTTAATTAGACTTGAGAAACTTTTGTACATATAAATGTTAATTGTAACAAAAAATATACCCAACAACGCGTATTTCGTAGGTGAAAGCTTTGAAGGAAGTTGTATAAAGAACCAACCGTGTAGCTTGATGAAAATAGATGCAGCTACGTTCGCAATATCCGGTCCCATCTATAGTAAAATTATAATTTATCTCGTTATCATTTCGCTATTGGTTGCAAATATTCTATACATTATATAACCAAAGACCATATAACATATTTATTAATAAATTGAAAGGTGTTTTTAAACATATTTTTAAGCGTCCCATCAATTTTTACGTAACCGACAATCTACAGGTGCATTATCCACGAGAGTAACATGCTGCACTTGCGATATATCTCCTTTTTTTTATAAAGTTACCTAATAAATTAAGTGAATTTTAAACTAAAGTAAACCTAATTAATACTGACCACATTGTTGGCGTCAAAGCCAGCAAAGTTGGTCCCCGTGCGCTCGAAACTTAAGTGCAATAGGCGACTTTGATGAAATAACAATGTACAAGTAATGTTGGGTGTTTTCAATTCATTATGGTACTTGAAGTAAAGCTTTTGTATTAACTAAAGCTTTTCATTCATGAGTAAAATATAAACATGCATATACTCAGTCTATTTTCACTAAATCGTATGCGCCCGACGCGTGGTTCTTTAGAGTGCGACATTAAAGTCTAATATTCATTGTTTATTCATAATTAATTCCTATACATTGACATTCCATTTTTCTTTAAAAAAATTGTCATGTGTATGTGCTTGCCAACCATCAGTATTAACAAAAAATCTTCTCAAGCCCCAAAACGTACGTTTATTTCTCTTAGATCGGAAACTTTCTCGATTTAATCACGGTATCTGTTGCATTCACGTGACTACTCAAATAAAGTTAATTATTTGGATTAGAACAATATTCAGCAACCAATGCTGTTTCTGCATAATTTAACATGAAATTTGTGTCATTGGTATATTAACAAAGGTGCTGAGCAACTAAAGTACATATTACAAAGTTACATTTGTTATAAGAGATTTGAATGAGTCTGTTGATCGAGAACTCACATCTTTACCGCTCGGGTCTACCGCGCATACATAAATAGTATTATAAAATAGACAAATAAGGTTTAAATTAAGTCAATAAGGAAGTAACACAAAAGATATAATCAACATTATTTCTTATGCTTCGCATCTCGAGTAATTACGCCAGATGTCATTTATATTTGCATTACACACGCACGCTGTACTTTATGCCGAAATGGCTTTTTGAGGCAATTAACTTCAGAACAAAGATGAAACAACAGTATATTCTAATGAGCCAAAATCCTATGACATTTAATTATCTCTTACAGTTATTTCATACGGACTAATTTATTATATAATAATATAGAAGAAAATTATACAGGCTAATAAGAAAACTTGTGTTTATTTTTTTCTAGTGACTCATCAACAAATCGTAATTATGAATGAAAAAACGATACATTTTTAATTTTTTTGATGTAAAAACTTCGATATCTACTTACACTTATGCTCACTCTGTCCATACTAATATTATGTCAAACATGGTAGAAAAATAAGTAATTTAGATGATTAACATTTCTTTTATTAAATACATTGCGATACCGTATTCCTAGTCTCGCTCTTTTAACATTTTAATGACTGATTTTTTTTAATGACCAATAACAGTTTTCTTTTTTTAGTTATTTGAAAAAAAAGGCTGATATTTATATAACTATCTTTTATGTACTAGAACATAATAATTAATTATAAGGGTTTTATCTTCTTGTGTATTTGTAATAGGCCTTTAAGAATAACGTAATGTCTTTCGTCCGATATATACCTAACCTACCACCTTTGACGGTTCTATACTTAATACAATTAAAATACATGAATGTAAAATAAAAATAATAATTATAAAGAAGTAAGGAAATGCATAATTATATTTAATGATAAGTAATTGGGTCGTTATGTATTTATTTTCTTACTATTACTATTTACAATATATTTATTTATTTTATAATTATCTGCGTAAAAATCTATTTTTGCGTAAAACTTTAGATTATTTGATAAACTATATTTATAATTACTATTAACATACTCAGATTTAATTAATTCAATAGTAAACTATAAAAGAACTATAAATACGTAATTTAAATCAAAAACCCTTAATAAAAATGACAATAAAAAAAGGGTAGACATTTTTCATATTATTTAAAAAGCCTGGGGGAAAAAATCAGTCGCCATTTTCAATGTTCCTCTAAATGTGCCGGCGGTGTGTGTAACATAGTTACGGTCGTACATATTACAAAAAAAAACAAACATTTTTTACTTCACTAACTCAATACATTCACTAATTATAATTAATGACCTTTTCGCATTTGTGTCTCTCGTTATTACTTATTGAAGGAAAGTCATCGTTCATTTAATGGCTTTATTTTACGATTGTTTTTTTATTCTCAAGTTACAAAATATCTATTTAAGAAGGTGTAAAACCGTAAACGATATAACTTTAAAAGGAAAGATTATGCCGAAAGAAACAGATTTTCCTGTAAATAAATATTCTGAGCATCAAAAGAACTGTTTCAGTAAAAACAAAAAAGCCACAGCTTGATTTTAATTAATTTATATTTCTTATTTTCTGGATTTGTTTGAACAATCGGAAAATCAATAATGCTATAAAATTATTATACATATTTTTCTTCCATATATCACCCTCGTTGAATTAAAGTTAAGTAATATTTTAGCATTCGTAAATACCGAACATCGAAACTAAACTAAATTCATCGAGAAAATTCAGTTCAGTATTACGTAAAAATAGAATGCTAAATCTCAAATAACCATTAGGGCAATAAAACGAATCGTGCACTCCCAAAAGCTTTTCCTATTTGGCATCTCAAAATGTGAAAAATAGAGCTTTATTTGATTTTGTTTTCATTCCTTTGTCGAAACGGTGTATGTTTGAATTTAATAAAAATAATAATAAATATGCGTACTTACTACACCAATTATTATTTATTTTTATACAATACAAAATTTAGTATTAAAACTCACTCATTATATTGCCTCATATTAATTTTCACATAATCCATGACACTTTTAGGAAGATACTGTATTAGCGTATTATATATACCTATATATAGACGCGCGGGCAACACATGTCTAAACATTTGTATTGTAATAAAATAATATGTTATATGATCAATTGAAATATTTAGAGCAGTTACATAGTTTGTACCAATAACGATCAATTACTACCAGTTGAGACCCAATTGCCAAGTAATTTAACTCCTGCGTCACTGGAATATGAGTTCACAGCTCTTAGTATATATATTTTTCTGCATTAGAAAATAAAAAAAATAATTTAACAGCTTATCGCATTTGTTGCACATATGCAAAGGAATAGACGATAATTCATTATTTACTGTAATATATTTTTTTGAAATATAGTAATTTATTAATAATACATAGGTAATCTAAAATATTTAGTTGTAATTAATTTTAATGTGAAATTAAAGATTTATTTATAACCTGTTGATACCAATATTGTCATACTATCGTATAGCTATGATTTAAAAAAAAATATAAATGTTATTATCGGAAGCAGGAATTCATTAAAATGATAATTAAAGGTTAGTTTATTTTCAATTATGACAAATAATTCGACATTAGTAAATATTGTTATTAAAAAATGTCTTGCATTATTTTGTTATTATTTTCATCTGAGGGTGTTTTAATATCTAATATAATTCAATAAGCATGTACGTCACTAAATATACATTATGCAAAGCGCTAATGCGTGTTTATTACCGCGTGATATTCAGATTACATTCTTATCTAGTCGTGGCAAAACGTGTCGTATAGTGAAATCAAATAAAAACAATATTTGTGTATGAAAAATTGGATTGTTGAGGTAAGCAAAGCAATTTCAGCCATTGAGAGCCTTGGTAGCATGCTTCAATCGTCTTCCTAAATATTGACCTTTGTATTTATTTCACACTCAACTAACCGAAGCTAGTGATCCAATCCAAGTAATTCCACACCAACGTTTTCGATTTCAAACCGGGAGAAAAATGTTTGGGCAATACAAACACCAAACAATGCCCCACTGACACACTGCACTATGAATTACATACACACGCCGTAGACACGAAAGCGTGACCGTGGTGCGGGGAGAGGCTAGCTGTGACCGTGTACTCGGCCTGTTCAGTTATGCATTTCATATGTTTTCCCACATGACTATAGACACACGCAGCAACACGGCGGCAACGGGCGCCGAGCGTCGCGACGGCCGACGGACCGCGACTGGAGCGTTGCTGCGCGTCGCAGCCTAGGACGCCGAGCGAGCAGGACGACCGTATTCTTTCAGCCCATCTCTGGAGTTTCGATTCTAGCCCTTGAACCCTCGTTGTTGATGTTCATTTACCTTGCATTACGGGCAGTCTCTTATGGTTTTGTGCATACGCAAAAGGGTTTTCACCTCGCAGAGTCCGCTCCTGTAAAGTGTATTACGTAGGCGCTGGAGATAGAGATGCTGTGCGGCTGTTTCTGTGGGCCGTTTCGATGTTATGTCACTATTGAACGTGACTCGTTGTCGTTAAAGTTGGGCCAACTACGAATTATATCACACTTACGATAAACTGTTTCTTTATACGAGTACTTGAATATATTGTTCAAAATTATAAAAAGAGTAAAAAGACTCCCTATTTTTAAGTATTTTTTTATATAATGTTCAAAAAATGTACCCATAAATCTAATTTTGTAATATAGCTTGATAAATGTATAGCTAAATAGTAGGTAAACATAAATAGTATTATCGACTAGAACACAGGGGGGAGTAGATTATTTCCAATCTATTGAACTGTACAAAGGTAAGTGACGCAGCTCTTCGCTTTCATGTCATTTACAGTTGTTACATGATATTACAATCAAACCAAAACTCATTCTATTTCATTAAACAGATAAAATAATACAATTTTACTTTAGATTTATAGATACATATAGTATGTATGTTAATTAAACATTTTTCGGTATGCCTACCAAGCTAAATAAGTACGGAACGAATTTTAATTAGAACCTTTGTCCCTTCATAATTCATCATACGAATTCCGCAGTTTTAAGGAACATACAAAAATGTTGCTGTAATTGTTAGTCATCGACTTTTTGAATTTAGAATGTAAAAAAAACAAATTTAAAACATTTATTCTAAACTAGCCAAGCTCAGGGACAACGAAGCTTTACAAATATGTTTGAACAAAAAACTATAATATAATCAATCTATAAATGTAAATGGATATAGCTTCATCTTAAAATAACTAATAATTTGACAAAGGAAGAGGGTATAATAAGCACAAAATAAGCGTATTTGGAAATGTTACCATCTAAACTGTCAATCCTGGACAAGTGAGGTCGGTTGGACCGCAACCGTTTGCCTTAATCCATTGAGACGCCAAAACTGTCTTAATCTTTGCCGTCTGTATGTTTACTCACCTTGAATTAATATAACTCTTGCCTATCTGCCACTAAATGAATATGCCTTTAAGTAATTGTTGTCATTATTACCTGTCATAAAAATATAAGAACATCATAGAAACTAATCTTTTTATAGTGCTAATTTAAATTTGTTTAAATATTTTTTATAAGTGTACACAATAATATTATATTTCAGTCATCATGAATTACATTTTTATGTTTAAAATTTGTGTCCTTATCATTTTTCTAATCTAACGCTCCACTACTTTAGTATTATGATACCTATATATATATTTTCAAAGTTAACTATCAAAATGTACTTTTAACTAAATAATAGTACTAAAATTTATAATATCATAAAATTAAACATTTATTTTAGGGACAGATAGTTTTATCGTGGTAATAAAATACAGAAGCACTTAAAGTGATTACCGTTTGTATCTACTTTCGGCTATTTGTTCGCGGTGTACATTGACATATCAGGTTGGGGCAGCATCGCATCACCACGGCCGTCAATATGCACGCCAAATCGATCACTATTTATATCTCGCGAGCCCGAAACATCATTCCGTTCCAAACATTGTTTGATTAAAGATACTGAATGGATCGTTGTTATTATTAACTCCGGACGCGTCTAATTAGTAATAAAACAATTCATCTAGACTGCCATGCCATTTTATTTTAACAATATAAACGTTAGGCATTTGATGGCGTGACAAGAATATTAATTGAATAAACGTGTGTGGCGAAATACAATACATAAATAACAATGTACATTTTGGAAACAAATTATTTTGCCGCGCGTTCATTGATGCCGCCACAATGTTTTTAAAAGCTACACAACGGATTTTTCGCAAATTCTTCACATGTTCTTTTTTTTGGAATAAAAATGTATTTATTATTTTTCCGTCCAGTGAGGTTCCATTAAAGAACACGACAATTTCTTTTTGAGACCAAGCTTGTTTATGAAGTGGGTAGAGTTTAAGATAAATAACAATTGTGGGAATCGTTTTCATATGAATGACGCATATTTAAAATATATTTGAATTTATAAAGAATAAAAGTGTTAAATATTTCTTCGATTCTCATCTCAGATCTTAATATAATCTGTATGACGCCAATTCCTGACATGTTGAATGACATCCTACGCGGCTGATAAACGTTAAACGTGTTATAAAAAGTCCTCAAAAATATTACACTAAAAATATTTCTTGTAAAATTATTCCGATTTCGTATAATTATGATATTTATTTTAATGTGTATTATATATTTTTTACACAAATATATGTATTTTTTGTTTTTTATTTGTCAATGCGTACTCTTTGTCTGGTGTTAAAAATACATAATGGGCGACGCTTTGTCTAAGAAATTCGGCATAGTATTTAGATACGAATATAAAGTTGTGAATCTTTCTTCATCGTGACAACTGAGACAATAGTCATTTGTTTCTCTATACGAAAGCAACTCTACTATTTTAAGAACATTGCAATAATAACAAAATGAATAACAAAAGCAAAAAAATAACCATATTATACAAAAAATTGTTTAAAAGTTAGTAGGAAAGTCGATTACTTGTTGAAATCGATTATTAATTGTGGTGAAATAATAACAGTTTTTGACTAGATAAGATTTTGTCTTCGTATTATTTAAACTTCTATTAACAAAAAGATATACGTGGCTAGTAATATGTGAAACTCTACGAAAGAGTTCATAGGATGTATTTCTGTAAATTTTTACCACGCATACCACATTTACTGAGCAAATCTAATAGCAATAAAAATATTTAACTATTTATCATCTGACATTATAAGGCCGCAAAAATTTATCAATAAACAATCAATTAATAAACTGAATATTTTCATGTCAAAATAATTGGTGGAACATGACGATACAGTTCATCCCTATTAACATTTATCTGTAATTATTATTCCTGTATATTCAGACAAACACATTGAAATGAAATGAAATTAAAATAGTTTATTAGCATAGGCACTTAAGGTGTGTGCTTGCTCATCGTCAGACTCTACAATGATTTCGGAAAGGCATATGACGAGAAGAAGACCACAAGAAATTCGTCAATCATAGACATTATTATAATTATATAAGAATATATATTATTATTATTATTATTATATAAGCACTTTCGTATTTCATTTAAATCTATCTAAGTCCTGCTTTAAGGGACATAATATTAAAATATAAATATAACAGGCGTTATAACTGGGAACTAAATTAACAACTAACCCAATTTTTAAAGTAGGTAATCCATAATGGCGTGTTCCCCCTCTCTGTTGGTTATGAAAGTCAGACGGGCTGTTCAAATGAGAAGACGTAATCTGTGACCTGATTTAAAAAAGCTATTGGTGCTGAAACAAGATAACAATGCATAAGCACCTATTATACGAAATAAAGAAATTTAAGAACGGTATACCTAATATTTGAAATGTATTTTAACATTATCAGAAGGAAAAATTGGGGTATAAATTATAGCTAAATTACCACAGAAAAAGAACTCCGAAGTTATTATAGAAGTAAGATTCATAATAATTCAGTAGACTGAATAAGAATTCCATTTTATACCTGACACAAATTCCATTAATAACTTTATATATTATTTAGATAATTCAACTTTATTAGGAATTATTTTTATTTGAAATTTCGAAAGGTTTACAGCCATAGTGGTCGCGAAGAGACTGCTAGTAAGCCGGCATAACGAGAGCGACTATAAGCTATATAGACTGTAAAGCAAATATACATCTATGGTAATCGCACTCAAACTTTCATAACACGTCTAATACCCTACTATTAAAAACAGCTATTCATATAAAAATTATTAATATTCCCATCAGATGCATTTTAAAAAATCTCTGATGTGGCAAAAGCGGAGTGATTTATAAGATTACCTGTTTCATGGATTGACATCAAAGGATTTTATACCAGTGTTTAATGTACCACTAACTAATTATATAACCAGTACGAACAGACAGACGTACAAACGAGCTGTTTATGTTGGCACGTTTATTATGTCGAAACTATTGCACCTGTCCGAGGAGCATAACGTTTTTGTCATTTATAATGAATTTTATTCGAAGAAATATATTAAATATAGTACCTATTATTTATAAACATTAAAATAAATAATAATTTCGAGAACATTCGAAATAATCTTGAAGTGATTTAATCACATTGTACTATACTATCGTCTCCTCAAACCAGCATGGCGGAGGCGACTGTTGTTTACATAAATTTCTGTGTTGTAGCAGTTATCTTATGGATCGAGCTCTGGCATCAAGCAGAGGTTATAGCATATATCAAACTATATTTTTTTCATTATATTTAAATGTGGAATTTATTTAATGTCGTTATAATATGATAGTACCTTCCAATAAATGTATAAAAATATTTTTGATAAGCAGAAACCAATAATAGAATAGTTACCAAGGAAGACCTACTAAAACAAATTTAGGCAAGCCTTATTGCGATACCAACCAAATAAGTCAATAGCAAATGAAGCGAAAGTTCAGTGATAGTTCCAATAACTTTTCCGTACTTCGAAATACTTTTTATTTACTCTATAAATCTTCATAAATTTTATGATGTATAAAACAATTAAGAAGCTTACATTTAGTTGTTAATCTGCGACCTAATTAATAAAGTTTTTCAGAAATAATTTTCAATGAAAATTCTCAACCTTTCCCAGTCGACAGTGTCATAATTATTACAACGTAAGCAAAAAATAATTTTTCATTTGATATAATACAATAACTCACCTTAAGATACGATCGAAGGTATACGTATTGTGTTTGTGAGATGTTGTGTATCCGCTACAGTGGCATAGTCACCGTATTATTGTTAATTTAAAATCAATGTCAATCAATACCTGCTAATTTCAACTCTAAAAGCAAAGGGTGAAAGCTTAAATTTAAATAATTTGCATGTATAATAATGATTGTGAGTGATGTTTACTTGGTAATGGGGCGCACCTGCTGAAACCTGATAAGGTGAACACTCAACAAGTGCCACTCACTTTGGACGAGTTATAGAGCCTATAGGCACTACTAGACTATTAGATGGTGTAGGAGTGCCAACATAGCATAGCAAAAACATAGATCCAGAACCAGAAGTGCTGTGAACGTACAATGCTCAAAATGCCCATATTATAATCTACAAAGTAAACGTACTCCTGAAAAGTAAAAATATTACTATTTTATGCGGATTATTGTCGCGTTTATTTTAATTAATTTAATGCGATGTTTCGAAAGCTTGGCAGGCATCGTGGTCACATGCGACTGAAAAGATTACTTACGTTTCAAAATTAAATTAATCGAAATATATAAACAATGGTAAATCGCATAACATGTTTTAAATTAATGCTATAAAATAATTTTAAAAGATTATCCATACTATAAAGCCATCAATGTCATTATCACCAAACTTAAAATAATTTTGATAAAAAAGTAAGATTTATCTTCAAAATCTGATTTAAAATGGGATTTCTGGATATCGATTCAATTCCCAAGCTAATTATTTGTTTACGAACCCCAGAATTCTTGTTTGTTTTAGGTAATCGAAAAAAACAACAACAATATGTAATAAACCGTAAAACTTTAGTAATACCTACTAGAACAATAAAGTGAAAGTAGTTTAAATCCTCTCCTGAAAATGTAACCTTGGGAATTTGACA
Source organism: Tineola bisselliella (assembly GCA_028551675.1). NCBI lineage: Eukaryota > Metazoa > Arthropoda > Insecta > Lepidoptera > Tineidae > Tineola > Tineola bisselliella. Next base: position 91,236 of record JAPWLS010000506.1, on the reverse strand, counting down.
GGTGTGGCGGGGTGGTATTCTCGTACACACACTCAAGGTACCTTCACACCTGTTTATTTAAAAATTATTTACATTCTATGATAGAAAACTATAATAAAAATATGTTTCATAATATAATATAATATTTTGCATTACAACACCTAATACAAAACCTTAAGATTTTCGACCAGAACTAAGTTGTTGTATATGACGAGTCAACATGACTTCGCAATATTCATAAACCTAATGAGAAACCTGAATGTACGAAGCTAGCAAAACAGAGCGTACTTTCTTAATAACATAATTTAGTACAAGAAACTCGTTAATCTTAAGAATACCGCCACATAGTAGTAATAAAATTAATTATATTAACCAAGAAAACTACATGGCATATCATAAAATAGACGATAGTATGAAAATAACACGAAAACACGCGTTTAAATTTCCGCTGTCGACACCTAACACCCGGCCAATATTTAAAAGACTAATGAAAATTGAGGAATCCAAGCGATAAAAATAGTTCACCGTCAGTTCGACATATTAAATTCCACGATGTTTTATTACAATTTATAACATTTTGCTTAATGAAAATTGTTTAAAGTTCCAGATTAATACACAATAAAGGACGGACGGACTAAGGTATCTTACTAAGATAGATAATTTGTTAGATAACTTGTCACGTGATAATTGAAATTTTATGTAACCATTGTTTACTCATATTAATAAACAATAATCGCTTATTGAATTCTCTTCGTATTAAAATACATTTGCGGGTTAACAACAATAAAAACAAAAAATTGAAGATCACTGCAATCATTCGCAAACGCTGCAATATCGGGTGCATTGTTTTACTCTTCATGCGAACTATGCATCCGAGCGTTTAAACATGTGTAGGTGATCTACAGATCGCTATCGAGAGCTACTTTCCGATAATCCCACGGGTCTGAGCTGGCAATATGACGACGTTCTACGATATACGATGACACGATCACGAATATATAAATTCATTGAATTTTCTTAAAGTACCCTCCTATGTATTATACAAATGTAAGAATCGAATTAAAAGCAAAGGTAAATTATCTTTATCCAACTTTTACGCAATACTTTTGCAAAATACATTAAAACAAATAAAATTGATTAAAACTGACAGTTTTATTATTTTAACTCAAAAATATGTGAACGCTTTTAAATAAAATGAGCTTTGCAAACATACAGATAAATATTTGTGCATTTATTACAGTTTTGTATTCATAAATTGATACAAATCTGAAATGATACAAAAATAAGCGTTTATTTACAAATGTTAATGCAAAGAACTTTAAAAATCAAATTAAGCCTTATAGAAATATCCTTTCCTAGTTTCCTATATATATTACCTTTTTAATAAAAGTAAAAAATAAACTTCAAACGATTAATAAATGATAAATTGTGTACTTTAATCTGCAAAAAGATCCAAACATTTGTATGAAGTTTGACAATTTCTGGCATTTTGTAACTAATGTTCTGTCATGTTTTTATAAGCGTTTAAAAATAAATGAGTCACTTTCCACCAACGTTTTTCCTCAGGAGTGCCCACCACATGTTCTTTTACTTTTCACTTACCTGAAACAAATTAATTTAATATATAATCTTAAATTGTATAAATAATAATAATAAGTATAAAATGTAAAACAAATGTTCTTTTCTAATTTTTAATACAGAAAATAAGTTTTGAGATTGTTCTGTTTCATAAATAATGGCGTAAAACTTTAAATTTGGAATCTTAGAATTCATTTCAAGTTTTAAGATAAATCAAATTTAATTGTCCTTCGCTCATTATTTATGAATTATTTATAAATACTCAGGTTTTTAAGTATCTCTACTTATATTTGCGGTAACTATCTTTATTTTTATAATAGCTAGTTAGTTCTCAAATTCAGGCATATCTGATTTTAAAAGATTTTTTGCGGCTTATTGCGGCAATGACCTTAGAGATACTCATAAGTACATATCGTATTAAGTTTTTTTATTAAATCTACAGTAATGCCCTGCTTTACGCGAGGGATACGTTTCGGAAAAAATTAACTGAAATTCCCGCGACCCTAGAGAAGTTGATGACTACATAATGTTTATACGCACTCTTTCGCGTAATTTAATAATAAATTTGAATTTCGCGTTATAGTGAAACCACGCATAACGGGGTCGCGTAAAGCGGGGTATTACTGTATATTGATTAGAATAAGGATGAACGTCCTTTACTTATAAACAATGAGAGTGCTTCTACATGAATATCATATATCATTTTCAACGCATACTAATCCATTATCCTTCTGTGTGTAGATATCAGAACACAATGGATGACAAGATAGTTTCTTTACCTACTATGTAACGCCAATATCCTTGATAAAAATTCTCAATTTCCAACCAATTTCTTGACGGAGGAAAGACGGATTTTTATCGGAATCGTACATTTATTATATTATGGGACCGAACATGATGTTCATCTAATTTCTTCACATTTTTAGTACTTTAGTAAATTTAATTTTAGTTCTAAATCAAATAACTTTTACTAAAAAAGTGTATTGGAAAATAAATCTAAAACATAGATGTTTATTTGTTATTACAGTTTGCTCCAAAAGTAAAAGGTCGTGAAAACTAATATATCGGCTACAAGATATATAACTATTTTAATCTGATACATATGATTTACTTTTCCATCTCAAGGCCAAATGGAGTAACTTAAGTAAAGCCTTCAGTAAGTGGTTAGACGGGTTAAAGGCTTTCAATCTAATTTATGGAGGATCCTAGGCAATAGATAAGATACACAAAGGTTCTTAGTGAACCTTTAATATTTCTTGTTTACAATATACCAACTTCGATCTGATATTTATACTTTAACAAATCTTTTATATGTTTACGATTTGCTTTTGTTTTTATACATTACTAGCTTTTTCCATTTATATACAATAGTATTTTGGTTAAAAAAAGGAAATTTATTAGCGCAGCATAAGAAAACACTTGCAATATTTTCTCTTACTAAGATAAGTGTAGAAGTGAGGCAACAAGTGACAGTAATTGTATTTATGTCGGGCAGACCATTTTATAGAACAAGAAACAATTTTCTCTTTGCTATAAATAATAAACTTTAGTTGTTAACAAAGTTTGTGATCTAATTTTAACAATAATTTACAGATCCTTTTGGTTTAGGAAAATAATAGAAAAGGATTTTGTTTTGTTTGCAAGTATGTGTGTTAAATTATGAAATTATGCTTTTATACCCGGCCCGTATATTAATCTGTTACGCAGGAGGTCTCAAAATATTTATTGATTAATTAATATATTATAAAAAAAAACGTTTAGGCATTCGATTATTTTAAAAGACTGTTCGGCTTACTATCGCATTTGTTTTGATTAATTAAATTCAACATCAGACTATATTAATAGAAACAAATATGAAGTGAGCCGCATAGTCCGTTTAAATTAGTTAAAACATATTCGCAAATTGTATATGTTACATATTTCAGTACAACTATTATAACAAAATAAATATCAAAGGTTTTTTGTTAAATGGCCAAAAATATAATTAATACCTTTGAAATGCTTGTTTATAGACGTCAGTAAATACATTAATCTGACCTTTAATATGATCACAAACTCCCCATAGTGGTTTCATTGTAGTAGTTAATAACATGGAAATATTTGGTTGTTAATAATAGAATTTGGTTATGCATAACAAAGCAAATCGGGTCATAAATGAAGAAGATTAAGCAGTCATTAAATGCTGAAGGATTGTAGTGACATATTAAACATATGTTCATTAGTTTCATATATTGTTATGATAAAGACTATAGTTGTAAATAATGAATTATAGCTGCTCGTAAATCATGTACCATGCTTTTCAATCCAACAAACGAACTGAATTGTCTTCCTCTCGTTTATGATGCCGGAAGCACTCTGAGCATCGCACAATACTTTGATGTCCGTAAAAGTAATGTGTCCCCATTCAACGATTCATTTTATCTTTGTTCACAAAACATTTTTTCACCAAATGCTTTCAGTCTGCCTTTTTTGGCGGAGTAAATATTAAAAAAATATATTTAGATTATTTTAGCTACATTTTATATTAATTAATAATTGGATACTAATCACATTAGATTTATAGTGGATTTAAAACAATTTCACTCGTAACAATCTCGAAATCATATTCTAAAGCAAAATATACAGTATTATAAATACAATATTCAAAACGATACCGATTTTATTTTCTCTGTTATTTATTTAGGTGTTTAATTTCGAGAAACTTTCTAATAAATCGCTGTTCCGAGTCACTTGTTTTCTACAATGAAGGAATGTCTTATTAAAAATGTTACGTGGAATCTACCTGAATGCTTTGGCTTTTGAAACCATGGAGTTTGGAGAGGCCTTTTACTTTCTGCCTCATCAATCAGAAATCTTACTTTAAGATTTATATTTTAAGATAAAATGAACAATTCAAATATGCGAATAATAAATTATAATATTTCACGATAAATATCTTTATCTACCAATCATAAAAAGATTTAACAATGCATAAATGAATATTTGTTTCTTATTCATACTTACTGTTAGTAGACAACGTACGGAATGAATAACACAATGTTCTTCAGTATAATTATTTAATAACACCATATAAAAATTGTCATCTCATCTTTTCTAATCACATAATATCTCTACTGCTATGCATCACGCGTAATGCGACGACTAGTTTTAATTGAACTACATATTTATTCTAACACTAGCTGTGTTGTATTTCAATTTAGAAGACTACATAAATAACTAACTATAGGTATATACATATATAAGTAAATAGATACCTGTTTACGCGAAAAGTGTATTACCAAAGTTTTGTTTACCTAAGCAAATATCTCTTCAAATAATCATCAAAATATGCTAAGTAAGCCAAAGTTTTTTCTGATTTACTAAACAAAATTGAAGATTGATTTGAAAATTAGTTACTCGAGTTTTCCAGGTAATTTAAATATTATTGATAAATGACGTAATGACTTAACCTAAGCGTTTAAAATTTTAAAAATATAAATAATCTGCAGAATTATATTAAACTAAAGAAGTATTATTATTAATTAGGTATAGTTTTTGCGGCTTTGTTTTTGTTTAGCGTGTGTAAAAACGTCTTCATCACAGTAACTCCAATCTTTAATTTCAGTTCAATCAGTCGAAAATCTAATAAGATTTATACAAACTTTCATCCCCTATTTTATCCCCTTGGGGGCAGAATTGATCAAAATCCTTTCTTAGCGGATACCTACGTCATAACATGCCATGTCATAGCATGCCAAATTTCAGCCCAATCCGTCCAGTGGTTTGGGCTGTGCGTTGATAGATCACTATGTCAGTCAGTCACCTTTGAGTTTTATATATATAGATAGATATTATGAAACTAGCCGTAGTTTGAACACTAATATAATTTAATATAATTGTTTATTTTGTTTTCAATTAAGCGCGTAAACTATCCATGAAATTTTGTGTAAATAATTACGTAGTTACACATTAGTAATTTTATTTTACTTTTGTGCCCTACACTATATCATAATGAATAGGCACTAACGAACGACATTTTATTAAAAGTAGTGAGCGCCAATAATGTTTATTTCCATTGTCTTTTAATGCAGTAAAAGACACTTTCCATATCAGTTTCGTTTCCATGCAAATCGTGTACGAATGCCTGATGAATATTCTATACGCGGTACACCGTAATTGATCATCTTTATTTTCGATTATTGAAAGCCTTTTTTTCAATGAAATCGAAAGCGAATTAATCATCGCCATCTGTCATTATATAATACATACAATATTTAGCCTGGGAAATAGAAAGGAAATTCAAGCATAAATATGTTTAAACTTAAAAAGAATATGAACATACCATTTGAATAAATATAACAAATTAATGACAAAAAGATGTGTGTAGAAAAAATACTGTTGTCCTGTCTGTCAACAGTCACAGGTCTACACAAACGAGGGAACTCGCTATCAAATCGCGGGAGCAATATCTCGCGCGCACACGCAAACATAATGCTTACACATACGAAAAACGTGTAACAGCGCTAGTCACAACCCGAGTTACTGTGGGGCGTGTTTAAAAATTATACATAAAATTGTTTATTTATTGTGTAATACCTATAAATTACTTATCAGCCTAACAATTTAACATCTAATTCGAGTCACTATATTAATAACTAAAACATATTACGTAAAAATTATTGAATAATATGGAAAATTTGTTACACACGAGTGTAGGTGTGTTTTAATAATCCCAAATCTATTTCTACGCGCACACAAGTTTTATTCCTGTACACATATTAATAGCCGTAAATATGTATCAAGATATGAAGTTTTATCATTTTTTTGTTATAACAACATTCGAATAACCAATCTTAAATATCTTAAAGTCCTTAGTATTATGAAAATACTTAAATATCGTGCTGTTGGGAAGGAGCAGAATTTCTGAACTTTAATACTTTTACCTTTCGAAGTTAATGCTTTTAACGATCCCAGAGAGGAAAACTAAAATGAACTCAAATCTCATTCCCTTATAGTTGTAATTGAAATGATTTAGAAAGCTGTCTTTTTAGCTAAGACTTCGTGCAAATGGTTCGCAAATGAAATAAAAACAAAAAAGCTATAACGAATGAAGTTTCTGCCAAGATGTGGCTCTAGGAAATATTACTCTTGTTAAAATAATGTCCCGTAAGAGTTTCTCAAAAGCTTTTCAATAAACATCGTCAACAAACTTCTTAAATATTGTCTTCTGTGTGCCTAATGTGAAGTGCTTTAAAGTGCTTGTCACGGAAATTCTGAATAAAATATAACACAGAATGATTTATATTTTTGTGTCACGTAGTTATATAAAAATATATACGTTTATATTTATTTTTTTAATTACAGAACCGAATTCAAATTATTATCTGTAAAGTAGATCACGCTGAGTCATAGGGTGGTCAAACATACCACGGTCTGTTTCACATCCTCTCTTGATTATAATTAATTGGATTTTATTCCATTGTATTGAATACAAACTCGGCTTAATTGAATTTCACAATAAAGTAGTGTTTGATGAAGTTTATAAACCCGTCAATCTGGTAGTAACCAACCCGTTTATAATTAAAATTTCGTACTAAAAATATTAGTCGAAAGAAAAATTTCATCTAAATCATCCATAAATTTTATCAACTTTGTTTACAGAACAATTTATTAATGATGTAAATATTGCCCATGAATCAATTTATAGCTGATGCAAAACATATTTCATCTAAAAGATATTTAAAATAACTTTTCACGAGTAAAGTAAATTTAGTATGATTTTTCCACCAAACTTATGACACATGATAAAGCTGTATGTATAATGGAAGGCGTAAATAAAAAAGCAGCACATCTGTCTTAATTATTCACGGAGTCAGTATCGATCCCGCTACTCTCGCACGCCATCTGGTCTTTCAGGCTCGAAATTTCCATGAGTTGCGTTCGAAAAGTTTATCTATTCAACATTCGAAAAGTTCGTCTTTAGTTGTAACTAAACGACCTAATCTTGTGGCCGAACTCTTGTACCCATAAAGTTTAGAGTACGCTACTTTTTGCTATCTCTAAACTTTACTATAATATAATAAATATCCATTTTAAAGTTGTCCCGTTAATATCTACAAGGGAAATGGGTCATGTATTTCTGTAAGATATGAAAACTTTTATAGACCTATTTTCAAACAATTGCCGAAACGTTCCAACCACATATTTTATAAATATAATTCTAGACTGCAAAGCTGATGTCAATATATTTATATTTATTATTATAACAAAAATGTTAGTTCCGTAATTAAAATAATTTTATTATCATTTATAAGAACTGTATTTTTTAAAAAAGCGGCAGAAAATAAATTATAATACAATTTTAATATTTTCAATTGTATAACTAAGTTATTGAAAACCCCTTACAAAAGTTTCGTAGGATCTACAACGGATGTGGGAAAATTCAATGTGGCGAACTTTCAAATTGTTGGATTGTTCAAAAATCTTAGCGATCCGTGAATGTTATATAGTTGAAATTACTTTAATTGGGTTACACACATTGTTATTTCTACTTACGAACTATATTTACAATTACGAATGAAACCAGAAACTAAATTTATTTACCTGTTTCATTTGTGATACACTAAACTTAATATTTGCTTATAGCATAATTAAACCATAGAGTAGAGTAACTAATATTGTCTACAATTTTAACAATTTAATAAAAGATTATATCCGATGTATAAAAGCCGTCGTTTATAGCTAGTATTATATAGACTTGAAATCAATAAAAAACAATGTTGATGACGGAAATAAAGTCGACGAAGTTAATAAAGTGAACGTTAAACGATATAACAATGTTAATTTGTCAGCGGTTTTAAACATTTTGAATAAAACTGGGAATCTTAGTTTTCATTTCACTAAATGTACAAACTACACATATCGGTTTTTAGTTTAAAGAACTCAATTTTAGTTAATCTTACACAGAATTTGATTGATTTTGAGTATAGACCTTTTATGTGAAATTATGTTCAACTCATAACGCGCTTCATCGAAGTAATGTCAGTGGAATATAATACACAAGGAGTAGGTACAGTAGATGATACAAGTGTATTTCAATAACTGTGGTTTTAGGCAGTGTTGTGTCTGAGATGTGATGCTGTGTTATAGGTGGTCGACAGCTGCGCCGCGACGCCGGGCGTATCGACCGCCACCGCCTGTTGAATGCCGCCACCCCCTTTCACGCCCGACTCTCTCCACCCTGAGACCTTACCCCAACCTCCGTTTTCACGTGCTTAAAATAGGAGCATACATGTCGATATTTCGAACGTTAGCCTGCCACAGGACACTAAGCATAACGTTTAGCCCGTACACCCTTTGTTCAGTCGCAAAGATTTTATTTATACTTTGGGAGTCCGTGTCCTTTTGAGTAGAAACCACGGGCCCATAAACTTTTCAAAGGAGATTTGACGTTTCAAACTTTTTTACGATCAGTTTGCATTATTAATATTTAAATAAAATAGTGAGTTCAGTTGAGCTCGGAGCTCACTCTTTGAAGTTAAATTAACAAAGTTAGTTAACCACTTGGAATGATGGAATTAAGATTGCTGGAACTAATTTGCGCGCTCGTAAAGTGAATTATAATCGTACCCTTTAATAGCAAAAGTAACCTAACAGGCAGCGGTGTCGTCAAAAGTAATGGCGATTCAGAGTTCGAGGTCGTCAAAAATTTATTCTTTATAAACAAACACATTAACCGTAAACGTAGGTGCGGCTTTTAGCTATATATCTAATGAAAAAATTAAAATACATTTTTGTTTTTCGATAGGCAATTGTACAAGTTCCACAAACATTCATTTTAAAAATACATATATACATATCAATATAATAGCTAAATACTCGTATCTTTGAAAATTAGGTGATGTATGCCGCACCTATATTGAAAAGGTCAATAGTTAATAATAAGTTTCTTAGATATTATTATACTCCGCTTACGTATTAAGGATAAACTTCGAGTACAGGTTACTCATATAATATGTATTAATTCTTTTTACATACACGTGATTTATCTCTGTCACTCTTTATAAGGTTACTTGATACGAGGTTTAGGTTCGTGTCTTTTATACTTATGACGTATTTTCCCATAGGAATTGGTAGAGAATATGGATATTTATTATCTTTTTTTGCATTTTTACGTTAACGTTACATTTTTTGGATTTTAAAACATGTAAATAGAATGAAATTTTGGTTAACTGTTATATTGGATTGCGTTACGCTTTGTAGGAAAATACCGCTTAAACGTTGAAGTGTAATTCAAGAGGCATGAAATATTTAATAAAATGGTATTTTTCCGTTCAACCGCTTAATAACACCTCTGAAAATTTTGCTCTTCGTCCACTTTATCTTTGTAAACACAACAAAATAACTGAAGCTCTCGTCTGAAAAATAATGAAGGCACGTCTTACCCAGAAACTGGTGTACAGTAATTTATTACTGGATTTATGTCTCAAAATCTACTATACACATTCTATGCTGAAATATGGACTTATTTTGATGAAAATTTATGATGACTAGATCATTTTGAACAGCATAATTTCTGTAAAAGAAATTCAGGTTTTTAATTTAATTTAATTTCAGGTTTTGCTATTATAAAGATTTTATTGTAAAATTAAATCCGTTCGAAATATCTACAGCATTTTATTTAATTATATTATATATATATATATAGTAATAGAAGTAACTTTTAATCGTATGAAAATAACATAATAGAGAAATGAACACACTTCTAATTTCATAAATGAGCGCCACCTATCCTGCAGCTCTGAAATATGCGCAGCGCCATCTGTTACTGAGTAGCAACATTACGTAACATGTTAATATTTTCCATGTACGAGAAACCTTTATAAAATACAAGTTACTTTCTCTTTTAGCTATAGATGGCACTGCTTAGTTTAAGTATGACAGAAAAAATGCATTGAATGTTTGAAATAAATATTTGTAAAATTACGCATAGTTTATAGTCTTTAATAAAACTAAAACATAAAAATAAACGTTAATAGATATATCCATATTCAAATGTTGCAATGTTTTTTTTTACTTTACGTATATAGTAAGTATATTGGTAAGTAATGGGCGCATCCAAAAAAAATGAAAACGTGAATGATTGATCGCCATATTGGAGCAGATTCGTGAAAATAAACAAAATTGAAGGAAAAGGGATGTGTAAACAATTGAAAGATGGCCCAAATTGTTCGTCGGTACACTAAATCAAACGTCTAACAAAATAAACAGCGCTGGCCCTCACTAAAGTGCTTAGTTGCGTAGCAATAGATAGCTTTGTTTATTGTGTATTTATTGTGTATGGCGTCGGCTGGTAATTTTGTTGATGAGAATTTAAGATCGACATTGACGGCCTTATTGTTTCATTTATAATGCTTGTTAACAGCTGTTGTAACTTTATTTATTTGACTGATGAAAGCGATTGATGCAGACAAAATTTATCTGCAAAAACACGTTCATCAAACTGACTTTAATACTACGAATGTTTACATTGTTTTCTGTTTGTTAGTCGGTTTAATTAGTCAAATATAAAGCACGAAAGCTGATTCGCAATAACAGTTTTTTATTTCAATATTTACTTTTAATAACAATTAGATCAACGTCGATATTTTACAAGCTTTTAAAAATTTTCACGAACAAAACAAAAGAAGGGCACATCTTTTTTTATATTCTTTAAGCTCGTAAATTTCTCAAGATTATCAAGGGTTCGTCGAGTTTGCCTATCTAGAGATTTAATAGATAAGTTTTCTTTCTTACTTAGTACTTTTTAGAATTATTATTTAAATATGTTAAGAAATAACAAACAGAAATCAACATGCATGACATTATATCTCCAATTGGGACGAATAAGTATGTTGTTATAGACGCTTATATTTATAGGAAATAATCGGATACCGACACAGCGCATCTGTCATTTATGTTCATACATGCCTCTCACAGCTCGCAGCATTGTGATATTATTAGATCCTTTTACCTGTGTAATTGGATTACGTCAAATAAGCCTACAAACTGACAATTGTGTTGGCTATTATCGGAAGAGCATTAGAAAATCCATGATAATTTATTACCTAACAGCTGTAGCCCATTGTAATATATTTATATCGTGAAAAGTAAATATCTTATCAGTATTTTTTAAAATTAAATAGAGTATGTTTAAATACCTATAGCTTTATAAAACTATTGTTTATTTTGAAACAACAAAATATTATGAGAACTTTAACGAACACGCTTGTTTTGTTCCAAGAAATCATCAACTGGCTTTAATATTATGGTAAATATGCTCGATAAACCTCTGGTAAACATTTACTACATAATTATTTTTTCTCAGAAGTAATATTAATAAGAATTTATATTTGTATGGAATTTTCAAGAGTTTTGTGTGATGTTAGCATGTTGTAGTTGAAAGGTGACAGTACAGGTTGTTACATTAACAACGTTAGTCATAAAATTTAGATGTATGTAGGCAGCCCTTAGGATGATGCGAATGTCATCGTAAAATATATTTATTTGCGGAGCCCTCACGTCGTACAGCTGTCAATAAAACTACATAAGAAAAATTTCACGAGTAGGTTGATATCTTGATAGGACAATATAAATAAACGTGCCTACAATTTACTAACACAGATGCTGGAAATTGCGTGTCTAACAGACATATATAAATATCTAAGTACGTATACGTGTATTGTGAACAGATCTTACGATTAATTTCACATGCCTTAAAACTTTGATAATGAAGTTTAATAACTCGCAATTCTTTTATTTTAAAAATATATAATTAACATAATTATTTATTATAATCAGTGTGGCCATATGTCAAGTTGCAACAGTAACAACTCACCACCTCCATAATAGAAGATTAAATTTAGTATTAAAATAATTATCAATGCATATGTATTAAATGTATTTAAGTTTTCATGAAAATAACCTCATATTTCGCTTAAAAGTTCGTAACAATAATACCTAAGACGTCACACATTATTCAGAGATTGTAATTCGACTAAATAATTCATGTGACACGTAATTTAGTAAATTTAAGCAAAACTCATGCAAATTGAAGACAGCTGTTAATCTTTAATTGAACTTCAGACTGACATCATAAACTAATTTTCGAGATAGGTTAACTTCTAAACAACGCTTTATTACTTGACCTCCGTCGACACAAAGTTTGGGTATCTCTGACCCTTCTCTCATTAAAACATTAAACATAAATACAGTTTGGTAATATTAAAACATGACTGACTCCGTGGATAAACATTTCGTCGAAATGGAAAATGTCACGACAATGGATTAACCGAACGTCTTATTAAAGTTGTAATTTCAGCCCCGAATATAATATTTTACAGTAAAAACATTGTACTTTCGTGACTAAAGAAAATCAACGTAAAAGAACAACGTGACAGTAATTTTTGGCAATCGGAGCGTGAAAGAAAACAATTATTCGTTGACACAGATATTTTTAAGTGTGCCCTTAAAAGCATTAGCATTAGGCATTAGTTTTCTTAAGTTTGCCAAAGTGGTGACTTTTACCAGCAAATATTTTCACCTTTAAAAATCATTTTTGATAACTTTATATGTATTATTACTTTACATAAAATTCTAAATAATAATTACTCCTACCAAACTAAAAGTTTTATAATTTGAAATCTTGTCATCATCATGTTACACAACCTCTCCTAGAACTCAAAACGGAAAACGAGAAAGTTCTTAAAGATTTACTCCGTCGTAACATTAAGTTTTTACTTGGTAATAAAATAAAATTATATTTTGTAGTATAAAAAAGTTCAGATTTTATGTTTATACTAGCTGTTGCCCGCGGCTTCGCTCCCGTTAAGAAGTATTATTAAAAAAACGTCTTCATCATAGTAGCTCCAATCTTTAATTTCAGTTCAATCAGTCGAAAATCTAATAAAATTTATACAAACTTTCATCCCCTTAGGGGTGGAATTGATCAAAATCCTTTCTTAGCGGATGCCTACGTTATAACATCTACCTGCATGCCAAATTTCAGCCCGATCCGTCCAGTAGTTTGGGCTGTGCGTTGATAGATCAATATGTCAGTCAGTCACCTTTGAGTTTTATATATATACTAGCTGTTGCCCGCAACTACGTCTGCGTAATAATGAATGAAATAAATCTAATAAGATTTATACAAACTTTCATCCCCTATTTTATCCCCTTGGGGGTAGAATTGATCAAAATCCTTTCTTAGCGGATGCCTACGTCATAACATCTACCTGCATGCCAAATTTCAGCCTGATCCGTCCAGTGGTTTGGGCTGTGCGTTGATAGATCACTAAGTCAGTCAGTCAGTCAGTCACCTTTGAGTTTTATATATGTTTGTATTTCTCCTAATTTCAAGGTTGTATATGGCCCAAGAAGATAAGATTTCTATTCATAGTTTGTTATTATTTAATAAAGATTTTTCTATATTGATTATGAACGAATTTACACATAATAATCGTCGCATTTCAGGTTCAGCTTGGAAGTAACCAGGTTACGAGTTAAGAGAGGAATATCCCTATCAATATAGACGGAGCACATTCGTCTCCTCAAGACATGAAGACCATACTGTTATAAGCAGATATCTGTCTGTGGTAGTAGTTATCTTCGCTGATGGCCTAATACCAGACGGAGTACGGTCATATGTCAGGCTATTATAAAAATATAAAACTACATATAATAAATAAAAATATTCAAATGCAAGTAATAAAAAAAAATATACCTGCGATACGACTGTGGTGCTACGGGCCAGCTACGCCGAGATCGTAGTACTAGTGCTACGCGGGGCATTGAACCGTGATTACCAGACATTTGCGGTGCGGAAGTACGCTTACGACTCCAACCCCTGCGGTTATTGCTACTGGAACCCCATAAATGTGCCGTTCCTCCATGTTCTATAACAAAATAAAAACACGTAGTATTATTAACAATAATAATTTAACTATTATCTGAAACCATATAAATCAGTGTTTTTTATTTATTTAATGTTTTTATGACAAAAACATTCGTATAATTATATCGGAGTTTTCAATAATTAAATTTTGTTCATTATTTTTATAATAATATATAATAATTATAAGAATAATGTTGATATTACAACGACTGGAAGTCTCAAATTTAAGTATGGGAAAACAACTAATCGCTTTAGAATAACCCTTTCACAGTCCCTTTAACGCTTCAGGTGTCCCCTTTCTGTTTAGAAAACGACTTAATTTCTTATTGAGAAGTTTGTGTATTCGCATTACATTTACATATTTAATATACTAACAAATTTTACGCTAAAAACTTTTAAAATTCTCTCATTTCACCATATAACTCATTTTTGGAAAAACAATTAAAAGTTCATGAAAGATATCGGATTAAGTTGTTTTGAATATTCTCAAATTTCAAATACCTGGTATTAAGGTCTTAAATATCGATTTTCCACTTTTGAACGCGGTAACATGCAAATTAATTTAAGCTAATCTGGGCTCCTACATTAATTTATCTTGTAATATGTAATATATAGGTGAGGTTATGCATGATAATTTCACATACTGCAAAAATGATCCATATTAAATGCATATTTTAGTATAAACATATGCTTTTTGCCATGATATGCAAATAAACAGAGGTGTATTCACTAAACATAATATGCATAAAATGAATTAATGGGAACAATTTGAGTCTATATTCATTGTTACGCAAGACGCGATTAATTATTTGTCCAATTAAGCAACTATTGAAGACGAATCGACTGCGAAGCATAATTTAGGTCGATCTTCACTTTAAATTGTATTATTAATTTAGTCTACATTATTTACAACAAAAACTTGTGCACACTTTTTAATACTATAATTAGTTCTTTATTTATTATGTAATAGGTTATTTGTAATTTTTAATTAAGGGTTAAATCGTACCTACATCACTTCGATTATTCTGAATTTGACGTTTAGTCATTACCCCTTTGCATACTTCAATTATCTAGAATATTTCGTGCAATTAACGTCCAATAAAATTCTGAAAGGTATCAAATACTTCTAAACATACGTTGTTTATATACGGGATAACGTTTGGTAAAAATAGATACGATGGGCATGTTACCTACTTATTATTCAGTAATGTCCGACTGAACGGTCTACCCGGATAATCCATCTTTGCATATCGGGTATTACGTTCTTGTTAGTTTATGTCTAATATATCCACTATTCGTGACAAGGAAATTATTACTGTACTTTATATTTATACTTTAAATAACTATTTAGAGTTTGGAAATAAAGTGATTCTGCATGTGAGTATAAATTATGTACTTACGGATATGTAAGCCAGGATGTGGGCCTTGCTCTGACTGAGCACGCCGGCCACGGCCTCCGAGTAATACATCCCGCCGTGATCGTTCTGGCTCCCGCGGTGTCACCTCGGGGCTCTCGCAACCTCCTCCTTCATCGCGCCCCTCCTCCACCACGCATGCAGACATCACTATTCTGACACTACAATCCACTTATCTCAATTACACTTTATTGTCACTAATACAGTTTATTATTACAACGCCCTACCACTAATGGCATTTTAATAACATCTTTCACATAAAAATAACTCTTCCAGTTTACTTTCCACACTTATTTTAAGTAAATTTTTCACTGTTTAATCTGCAACAAACAGAAAAAAAACATTTAATGATGTAACAAAATACTTTTGTACTCTGACTGGCGCGGCGAGGGCGTTACGACCCCATCTCCCTTTCAAAATGTAATTACCTATAGCAAAATTTTTCAAGAAAAAAAAGTTGAATAGTATTTTTTTGGAAAGTCATTATAGGTCCTGAATAGCTCTATGTTTTATGCCAGAAGTAAAAATTAAATATGTAATATATTCTAACCGCTTCTATAAAAATATATTGTTATAATATCTAATAACGCATTTAATAAATAGGTTATTATAAGAGGAATAGATATTTGTTTTGGGTCTATATATATACATATACCTATATATAGACCCAGATATAGTGTTAATTTATTATGAAGTAATATTTGAAATGAAATGAGTGGGTTGAAAAGTAGAATTAACACGTGTATCATAATAGAATACCCGATGAAGGCTATAAACAAAATGTGTGATATAAATTTTGTACCTGTTTATTTTGGTGACATATTTCCGTAGCTTCTTACTTAAGATGTTAAGTGCTCTCGTTTATTTACAGAGATTACACCCGTATAACTTTGTGTACACAGATTATACTTGACACATTTAAAAGCAATTTTCCTTTACGCGTAACACGTGATAATTTACTAAACCATTCTTGGCGACAATCCTTAATCGCGTTATTAATATAATTTAACTTAGCTTTTCAATAACTTTTTTATGAGATCAGCTCATCAATGTACCGTTCTGGGTTGGTATCGTTACTTCAAGCTTTGAGGTCCATTTGGAAATAGCCGGGCAAACCTAAAAACTGCAGGAAGGCGACATTTCTTTGTAGTAACAATAATAGCTAAATTTTAATTTTTAATTCCATATTACTATAGAAAATTGCAAATATTTTTTTATAGTAGCTTGGCATATGACGACATTCCGCCTAATGTTTAGCAAGAGTATATTCCTGCTTGCTGGCATAAGGAGATAGACGAATGTGCTCCGTCCAGAACACGCTCCTCTCATAACCGAAACGTGATATGGGTGTTACGCTTGAAAGTAATAACCGTCATCAGACTGTCTACACTACCTACATACAATTCACCGCAAATGACAGAAAAATGTTTTATCACTAAAAATTATAATATGTGTAGTCATTTACACAAGTAATCTGAATTTAACATCAATTAAAATTAATGACGCACGATTACCATTAGTATTTAAATTGATTCAGCGAACAAAGAATACCGAATAATTTTCTTGAAGCCGAATAAAAAATAATGTGAATTGGAAAGTTGCCATTGCAAATATTATGAATATTATTATCTTTGACGTTCTCTTTTACTTCTACCCGCATTTCCTTATTTTTATGATTAGCTTCACCGCATTTACATACATTATTTGCCAAAATACCGATATAAAAAAGCTAAATTTAAGCAAGAAACATTGAAATTGAACTATTGTGTAGCAACCTAATAGATAATACATACTGCAATTTAGTTCAATTTAAATGTCCAGTGAAGACCCTGGTGGCATATCGTGAGGGCAGCGACCGCGCCACCCTTCAATCAGCGACGCATCAACTATAGACCACGCGACGACGCGACGTGGGCATTCAGCTCGATACCGACCCATTTTCTAATGTTCCGTACGTAAAGCGCCCATTGTTTCAATATTAACCATATTACAATAAAGGTCAGATCACACATGCTCGATATATGCGTGACGTTTGTTATATATAAAACATGTTATGTTCATACATTACTTTATGCATAATAAACGTAGGTATATGTGTGCAGTAACAATCAATATTAAAATATTTGTTTTATAGTCCAATAGAAACAAATTGTTTTTCATTTCGTGTTTTTAACAAAAATGTCCAGTGTTGCAACAATGACATGCGATGCCGTGATGTATTAAATAACAATTTGAACATGACAATCTAAATTCCCAGGTGAAAATACAAACCCAGCGGAATTATTTCGCAGTATTTAATTGCAAAATATAATATTAAAAACTTGCATTCAAAAATGCTCAATATAGCGATTCACTGTCTAAGAAGTATGTGGCTTCTTGCTACTAAAGTTCTCTTTTTGTTTGTTGGCTTGACATACATGTTTTAAAATATCTTCTATGTTCTTGGAATGAGTATTAAATGAAATTGACCGATACTAGATTAAGTTTTTTAACAGATTGACCTAATATTATAAGACTGCAAACTAGTTTTTTTTATTAAAATTGAGCTAAAATCATTCATATATAAAAGGTCATAAAAATATTACATTAATAACAAATATTCAAATAATAAGAATTGAATTAGAAAATTGACCAAAAAGGTGCTTTGTAGCGTAACAAAGCCAAAATAATTTATTCGCATAATACATTATTAATAACAGTTTTAATGAGTATGAAATCTTTATGTAATTAAAATTGTACCTAGCTTGAGACTGAATATAAATTATTTATCAAAACAATTAGGTAAGTTCGCAATTTTCTTTCTCAACATCTCAATTTCAGTAATTAAGGATGGCATGAAACTGTATACTGTATGGTATATATTCACATCGTCATATGTTATTAATGTTTTTCAATAAGACAAATATCTGTTTTGTTGAGTTTCGTAAGGCCATAGCTCTTGCTTATTGTTTTGATAATGGTTGTAACAATATGCTAAATTGAATTGCAATAATCACTAAGTTTTAATAAGAATTGTGTCTCAAAATAGGTTATGAATAAATTAACCCATAGAATTAATAGACTGATATAAATAATAAAATAGAATTATTTTGGCATGCGTCTCCTATATTCCCTAACAGCTATTATATAATAGTATCCAATTATAATAAATTTGAATATTCTCTTACACGTGTTGAAATAATTTAATGTACAATCTTTTCTTATGTATTCTATTGTGATTTATGAACAAAAGATATAGCGGATGTGAAAAGTGAGGCCTACGCGCTACGTCACAAAAACCATAAAATAACAAAAGCTATCTTTTGTCGAAAATAACCAATTTCATTTTGATAATACGACAATTTATGGCTCATATTTCGGAGATCTTAAAAATATTAAAGAGAGGTAGTTTAATCTGGTGACAATTGCACAGATACAAGTATAATGTGTGAAATGACCCGAAGCTACATGACACCTCAAATATTCTAGAATTTTTATTGTTGTTTTAATGTGTATTATAATTAGAAACTAAGTAGAGCTAGATATATTTAAATACTCGTAGGTATTTATAGCATTCCCTGAGGTCTGTAACATACAAAGGCTCTTAACACCTACTTAAACTCTTGTACTATGGAATTTTCGTGGAAATAGACACAAAATCTATGTTACCTACTTTCACACAACACATCAATAATGTCTGTCTATTTTTGTTATAATATTTCCAATGCTGATTATATTCGCTAACAAAATGGAGAAATAATGTTTAATAGTGTTTTTATCTCTACGGAAGTGGAATGATATACAGAGTTTACTTTAATTTTTAAAGCTAAAACATTAAGAGCGAGACTATTCTTTCTAAAAGTTAATATCTTTGAGCTCAGAAACTTATTTACAAAGTCCAAAGTTGTCTTTTAGTATAAGAAAACTTACACAAACTTGATGACATAATTTTATTATGTGCCTTTACGCAATACATTGCTCCCATAAAATATTTATTAGCTTCATCCATAATATAGTAAGGAACCAATCTTATTTTCTTACATAATGATATATAACTATAAAAATTATACGTATATTTTTTGCACTCCCAGAATATAATAATAATAAATGTTTTATTGCCTTAAGTAAAATACAGAAAGAAAAATATACTCAGGGTAATTAGCGGTATTATTACCAAAAATGATTTCATCTAGACAACCAATTATTATGGATAACAAAAAGTTCAACATAAAAAGAAGTTAATGTTATATTATTTGATTATTTAAAAAGGGAAGATAAATATATTTAAGATTTAGCTTGAAGATTGGAAGAGATGATGCGGTATTAATAGGCAGAAGGAAATCAATTCGTAGACGAATAGCTTCCACAGTAAAGGAGTTTAAGTACAATATACAATTGGTAGGTACTATGTTTATAGAAGGATTTTAAATTGATTATTTAAAAGCTTATTCCAATTAATATAATTAAAATAAATAAACAAAAATAAAAAGTGTTATCTGTTAGAATAACCAACTAATGAATAACTGTGGAATTTCAATCTACCTAAATTAAAACTTAATTAAAATTCGTAACTCTGTTTACAAAGAAGAAGTTGTTTACTTTGAATTACTTTACTAAAAGTTATCCTTTTATTAAAACTCATTTCACATTAAGTTGTAAGATTACGATTGGATCTATGATACAAATTGGAGATATCATCACTTTAGTAAAATTCAACGTAATTTAAAAGCCAGAAAATTACAATTGCGTTTGTTTTTATTATACTGTTTAGAAGTCCACCATCATAATATCCTAAGATTGAATGTAGGTACTTTCAAGCTTTGACAAAAAATAAAATATTCATTTACGTCGCAAACAATACAAATAGTGAAACGAATTATTAGGTGGACTTGATACCATTTTCTGTTAGTTAATCTTTGAGATATGTGTATCTAATGTTTATACCTTGTGATTCAGTTGAACATTTAGAACCTAAAATACGATATTAAATACCATTATTAGATTCTATTCCCATAGTCAGCTTTTTTTTTTGAAAAATATGAAATTTATTGTCACTCTATGGCGTTAACTTAATGAATAACAGTGCAATAAAATGCCGCATGCGCAAAATTGCGATGCACGAGATTGTGAAAATAGATGCAGTAGATGAAGAAAAGTATATCACTTATATAGTATTATATTTATTAATCTACCAAGAGTTTCAATTTATGTTACTACTGACTCTCGATATCCATGATTTACGCTAAGAAGCGGGACACCTTTTAAGTCTTGTAAGTTCAAAATGACTGAAGATTAGTGTAAAAATACTATGCAAATACATTTTTTAAACTTTACATACTACCTGACCTGTAATTTTAATTAAAACAATTATGAGTATCATTTAGAAAGTAATGCAAACGTGTAAGCCATAATTCACGCAAAACTTGTCTAATTAAAACTTGCCTCTATCGCAACTATTAAAAGTCACTGTTGTGTATTTACGAGAACATTTACGCTAAATTGAGTGGCACTAAACTTAACAATATAAAATATACAATATATATAAACTTAATATACATCGCAGCGTTTTTATTGGTATTGACAGTGGATTGATAAAATAACGGAGCAATGTATTTAAAAATAGAGATATTTTATATTCTTAAAAGTTACCTATTACTCTAAGACTATATCCGTTTTGTTATTTTTAACACGTGTCACTCCTTTAGTTTCAAAATTTTTCCAGCGTAAATCAACCAATTGTATAGGAAATAAAATATTACAAGTGTCACTTTATAGCCTTATGTTAAAATAATGTATGTGTATAAAAAGGTTAAATAAAGCATGACACCGCATTAATACGAACTTATCTATTTTACATTTTTACATACGTGCAATCTCATTCTTACTTTCATGAATACAAAATGGTTTCCTTATACAAACAATATTAGGAAAATTTTAAAACCATATACCTATAAATTTTTGCTTTACTCTTTTGTTTTTTGAAGGTTTAAAATTCTATTAGCGTGTGTATAATATTTGGAATTAAAATTGTTTATAATAACTGTAGTGAATAATTATTAATCAGAAACGAGGAAAGCTTAGTGCGTAATACGTCGGTAAATTGAGGGCTCTCAGGCAAATTGAAGATTTTTCCAATGGATTCAACGGGGGGTGAAATATTCCATCGTTATAAAGAAAATAATAATACCTATCTACAATGAAGGACTCCGATAACCTTTACTGAAACCGTGTTTTTTATTTTGAGCCTGCCTTAACTAAACGGAGTAATTAAATTGTTTGATTCGATTGAATTTGAAGTTTTTATTGTGCAATCACGCCCACTCCAATCCGAAATGGAAGTGGTATTACTCTAGAAGCAGTATCATAATAGTAATAGCGATAAGTGGATTTAGTTCTAAGGAAAACCAATATTATTAACAAAAATATCACTATAAATACATAGAAAAGTAACTTAAGCACACTGTACCTATGTTTGGAATAAATTATTTAATTTTGTACATATGTAGTAAGTGCATAAGAATCAAATTGTTTAAATTTTCAAAAAATATTATGCAAAAATATGTAAAAAAAAAAAACAACAGCAACAAACTGAAAATATCGTTCAGGTAAATTTGCACTAGCTCTTGTACTCTCTGGGGGGATGTTCGTCATTTATTCGCAAATAAAAACTTTTATATTATGATGTATTTTGTATGTTTTTAAGAAACTTTATTGTCATGTTTTCCATGTTTTATGTTAGAGTTGAAAACTTTATAATATAATATCTTTAGGTAATGTGCTTTCTAGTTGTTGTTAGAAAACTGTCATTAAAAAAACTCAACATATGACCCTTTATACTATACTAGCTGTTGCCCGCGGCTTCGCTCCCGTTAAGAAGTATTATTATTAATTAGGTATAGTTTTTGCGGCTTTATTTTTGTTTAGCGTGTGTAAAAACGTCTTCATCACAGTAACTCCAATCTTTAATTTCAGTTCAATCTGTCGAAAATCTAATAAGATTTATACAAACTTTCATCCCCTATTTTATCCCCTTGGGGGTAGAATTGATCAAAATCCTTTCTTAGCGGATGCCTACGTCATAACATCTACCTGCATGCCAAATTTCAGCCTGATCCGTCCAGTGGTTTGGGCTGTGCGTTGATAGATCACTATGTCAGTCAGTCAGTCAGTCACCTTTGAGTTTTATATATATAGATGATTATTATATCTACTATATTTTAAACATTTTGTATGCTTTTTTTAAGTAATAGGAAAAGAAAAAAAATCGATAAATTTTTAGCCGATGCCGAATTTTACCAATCTTGAGTTATATTTTAATATAACAAACTGAAATTAAAATAAGTAAAATAAAGTTACAATTATATGTAGGTATAATATTTGACATAATTCGTTAGGGAGAAAATGTTAAAACATAGTTAGGAAACATTTAATCGGGTTCGCCACAAATTGTAGTTAGTTTATTTCTTGCTAAATTTAAGGGACAGCGGTTAGGGTCATATTTGTTTTACTTATCATCTATATATTTGCACAACTTTTCCATATAAACTTAAACTTTAAAAGTCATATATGTAATACAGACTTACAGACGAATGAATTTTATCGATTGTGCGTACGTTGCGTGAGAGGGTTGGCACCGATCGAACTAAGCGCCCCAGGGGTGGTCGGCCGCCTTTCACAAATACGACAAGCTCCAAATCTCTCTGACCATTTGCACCTCTATAAAGTAAAAATGGAATATCTCACTTGTGAAAAAGTTGTTTCATTGTTCACTTTATATTTTCATTTGAGCTCCTCGCAAATGCTCGCATTACAATTTTATGACACCTCTTAAAGAAATTCATTACGAAACGCTCGCTTTGCTCTGTATTAAACATCGTATTATTTATGACTAAAGTTGTTATAAGCTAATTAGTTTTAAAGTAACTTCAATTGCCGTTTCTGTTATTACGGATTATGTTAAATTCAGACGGCTAACAATTTGTATGTATGTAAAATGTTCATTACCATATCCTTTAAGTAAAAATATGCAATATGAGTCTATATTATGTTCTAATATAAAATACATTCCTCGTTCACCAAATTTCTAGTGCAGCCCTGTTCACATCAAAGTGAAAGAGCACCTTTGACCTTTGGAAGACTGGCAGTTCGGTTAGCGCAATCAAAACACTTTAAACTTAATTAACTTTGTATCTAAAGAAAAATATTATTTATTGTATGTATTACTTGTTGTATATGCAAAGTATCTCGATTTTCTTTAGAAATAACTAAATAAGGCAGATGTATTGTGATCTGAAAGAAGTAATGTTTAAGATAAATGTGAAGAGATGAAGAAGCTAAGTTTGATTTATTCAATGCTTTTTTATTATAATTTTTTTTTTACTTTATTTAAATTGGATTACACTTAAAATAAGTTTTTAAGGAATATCGCTATTTCCTATAGTTTAAGTGTTAGAGAAAAATATAGTCCATAATTTTCTTCAATGTACAATAAAGAAAATATTTTTAAAAGCGATTAAACACCCAAACCGTACAAGTTAGTATTGATAGTTTTATAGATATAAACTGCTCTATAGGTGGATATTTCAAGCGGTATCATTTGTATAAGCTATCACAAGTTTTAATTCGTTAAAAGTTTGTAAAGTGAAACAATTATGAAGTAATTACACGAAGATTAAACAAGCTTTGATTCGTTTTACGGTTGACGCTCACTCCGTTTATTCAAAATGCGTTTACACTGTCAAACTTCGCTAATATTTAACAATAATAGCTTAGCAAAATTGAAAACATTTTATACGTGCGATCTTAAACGAAAATCCTGAACGAAAACTCATCTACTGCCCCTCCGGGAAACTTTGAAGTTGATGAAAAAAATATAATTTATCTCGAACAATTGTAAAGAGGACAAAAATTAATTTAAAATTTTGTCAACTCTCTTGAACCTATATTACCTACTCTATGAATCAGATATTAAAATACCGATTTAATATAAAAAATGCGTTAATTTTCGAACGAAAATAAAACTAATACAAAATGTAATTTGGACGACATACACGGTGTACGGTCTTTGTAAAAAGAAATTAAGACATAATTTGAGTAAATTCGCAATAGCTGTTTTCCTAAGGGTTAATATAAATGCAAATAAGTTGCGTCTCGCTCACCTTCCCTCAACCCTCACAAAATGACAACCTCTTCTGTTCGGGTACCTGTTCTTAAAAATCACTTCGAATTTCCTCACAGAAATTTAATCAAATATATTGTTTTGTCATATTCCTCTAAGGTTTATTACGTACGAACGTAAAGAAAATCTAATTTAAATTTAATGTTATAGATATAAAATTTTAATAGAGATGAGTATACGTGGTAATGCGAATCATCACGTTATTCAACAACCGTTCGATTCAGCTATAGAAATCGTTTATTCGTGATGGCCTCCTATTCATGGGAAGCCCTTCAATAAAATCAAATTGTGTAATCAACGGGACGAGTTCATTGTGACGAACTTGCATTTACATGTAACCTATTCAAATGAATTATACAAAGCCTAACTGGATAAAATATACGTAATACAATTATCTAAGTTAATTAATTTAAACATATTTTATGTATATACCTACTAAAATATTGAATTTATATGATTATTATATTTTAAAAATTAATTTCAAGCATTATTAACCTTACCACATACCTAATTGAAATCAAGTACAACACTATATAAATCTTGTGAGAATTACAGTTCTGGATTGTAGAATCAGATGTATTACATTGTTTGAAGTACGATTCAAGTTGCTTTAAACCAATTTGCATTCTTAGTAATCAATTAATAAAGGCGGATTCAACACATTGCTAATGCAATCGAATATAGAACACGTATTTTTGTTTCAAATTGAATTCTAGCTTTATATAATAGAAAAAAAATTACGTGTTATTAATATGATTGTGATATGATTTGTTTTCTCGCTGTATTCATGTTTTTTTTTTAAATCTTGATGATTCAGGAATTCACGTGCGCGTTCAATGTCTTTTTAAGTATCATTGAAACACAAGTTTCCAATTCATAGCTTGCATAAATTCTGTAGTAACTTATATAAAATTATTTGTTTTATCGAATTAACTCTGAGTGAACCATTTGAAAAGGGGTATAAGAAACTAATAGATTTAAGAGGATTCGAGAGGTTGCCCTTAAGAGACAAGGTCCGTTCAACAATACATGGGCTTAACGCTTGGAATGACGACGATAATAACTATTACAATATTGTGTACAATAGCTACAACTATAATCCAATATTGTAGAAACATTCCAATGTACATTGTACATTATTCTTAGGCGTGAGACGGTTTTGAGTTCGCATCCTTTAGATTACAATACGCAACCCACCTTACCTATGGCCGTTTTGTCTTGCTAAACAAGCATTAAATTAAACAAGAAGTACCTACATGTTAATTAGTTCATGTTTGTGTTGCATAGTCAGTACAATTAGTGCCATACCTCTATGGTTAAGAGTGATCTATCATTACAATTGACAAGGAGATTAGTGTAACCAAAATGAATCTACCATTTTGTACATCGCGAATATTTTCTGTCTGGTCAGAATGTTTTCAAAGCCTGAAGCGGGTATGAATGAATGAACTGGATTGAAACGATAAAAGCGTGCTTTTATATGAATTTAGTTTTTGATAGATTTTCTATTTGATTAAAGAGTGGTTTTTTTTTCCTGAAATCCACATGAGTGACATTATAAAATGATGCAACCGGCGTCGTTGTTGGATTTTGTAAGCATCTATTCAAATTTCATATTTGTATTATATACAGCTTCTCACCTGTTCAGTGGGCGTTATGTAGTATCTCATTAAAGTTGAGATCTCTTAACACAACATGTTATATTTAATTTAAATTCTTATAACTTTGTATTTGTTTGATGAACTTTGATTGTCTTCTTATCAGACTTATTGTAATAATATTATATAAATTCGGTGTTTTGAAAGCTTTGCAACAAATTGTGGTCGCTGCGACACTAAAGATCATGATTAATTATTGAATAAACGCGATAACATGCAACATGACAATTTATAATATCTTTTAAAATTCTATGAGTAAAATTTTAGAATTTTTGCCATATTATTAGTAGCATAAGAGAAAAGAAAATTGTGTGATTCCATCTGCTGCCATTATCAATGACATTTTCGTATCCGACAAACTTGATAACGGTTGATTCGTCACAGAAGGCACCTACATCCTAGACTTTATCTAATAATGTATCCTAGACTTATTCAGTCTTCTGTATTCTATTAAATTACAAGAATACACACAACGCATACAAAGTAATAGTAATGTAAAATAGTAGACTGTATAAATTAATTAATCAACTAACTACATAACATGTGAGTCATATAGATATTTGTATGTAATAAAATATTAATATATTTTAAACAATAATATAATAGATTTATTTGAAATCCAAATTTATGAAAAATAATGCATATCACACATATAAACCTAAAAGGCTGTATATAAGACGAGCTTAACAAACTTTGAAGACCTACATAGGCTCGAGTTGTTTTCAAAGATGTAACTCACGGAGGTAGAACAATTGCCTTTGAATATGTAATTAAAAAGTTAATCCCAACTTATCTTGTTAACAATAAATACTATCTTGAAAAGTATTATTTGAATTACGCGCGCAATTGAATGGACATTATATTGATTGTATGTCGTAAATTGTGCAATCGATCCTTGAAACAGAAGCGAGCGGACGAGTCTAACACATTAGACCTAAGAGGCGAAGTCGCACAATTTCCAGTCTATATCAGTTTAGACCTCGCTCCAATGTCATAAGAAAAAAAAATATGTTACCAAATCTCAATAGATGTTAGAATAATGAAAAATATGGAAGTTTGTTAAAATACAACAGGAATAGATTGTATAAGTAAATATAAGTTTAGAAAAAGTACTTATGTCATAAGCATATATATTGGATAAGTTACATGACCTAGTTGTAAACGAACGTACATTAAGAACTTTATAACGGAACAAACCAAATGATCTTTAGAGATAAGTGCCTCGTTGTTTCTTTTAACTAAAACGATTATGGTTCTTGTGGCTCTGTTATTTTACTTTTTTACATTTCAATTTAATTATTTTTATGTTGTCTAACTTTTACGTGAATTTAAAGTTTACAGCTATATATTTCATCGGTCTTAAAATATTTCTTTTATGTTTCTTCGAGTGTTAAACTTCTTGTTGACGCGTTTTGTTTGTTGCAAAACACAGTACTGGAACGGAACGTAGTGTCAAACTTTTTCCTGGCCTACCTCCTTTCCGGTATGCAGTTACACGTTACGTTTTGAGTCCGCACGTCGCTCGCAACGAGACGACGCTAATTATTATCCGCGCCGCATTTTTATCATTTCCTTTGTTATATACCACCGCACCGCAATATATTGTTAGTTCCGCGCCGCAAACATCAGAGTGAAACCAAGTGCTTCTGCTGGACCAGGGTGCTTCCAGATCGAGCTCGTCAAGTAAGTTGCATGCCATTTTTTTTCCTTGAGATAGCTCCTTTTATTTTTTTCTTCCGCACTATCTCAATTGCGCCATCAACTACTTCCGAGTTGGGCACTGCTGGCCTGACCGGTGCTTGTGTTTTGCATAGATAACTCGCTGCGGGTCTGCTCTCAGACCCGCTGGTCCTTCAGCCATCCCGCTTAATGAAACGGCATAAGCAAGGTCAAAAAACCCCATGAACCAGCGATCCAGCGCCACGACGACGCCCCATCATCACACATTCCCATTTCCGGCTAGACGAGGACTCCCTCGCGGGTCTGCTCTTAGACCCGCCGGGGGCTCGTCGTTTGCGTTCGCACTTCTACTGATTATTATCCGCTAAGTGTCCGTAAATATGCATAAGTGTAGAAAGATTATTCAAAATAAGATAGTGTGTCTTTGTTTTCCTTCCAAAATACACATATTAAAACTTTTAACAAATTTCTAACACTCGACTGAAGCTGTGTTTGACTTGACTGAAATTCGATTTGACAGTTCTGGGTGACGAATGAGTGACGTGCAATAAGATACTAACGAATTTTTATAATGCTTTTGTTAGGATTATAAATATTAAAATATAGAGATATGCAAATATTATAACTGACAAAATGATACTAAAGAAACTAAAAATAAATAAAATTTGCATGGCATTTGTAGTAATATCTTTCAACTGAATCTACTTACTAGAGTGGACAGTTGTCTAGACAAGTTTTTAACCGAAAGGCAAAATCAATCAAAATTGAAAATACATTCATTTGATCGTAATGCGTACGACGAACACATCGGATATTTTAAATTTCCCACCAAAATCTTTCGAAAAAATAAACGTAAATATTTCTTTATATTTTATCCGTGTCTTTTAAAACAATAATGAAATACAAACTACTAGTATGTTAAATAAACCAAAAGTCTCAACAACAAAAAATATAGGACTTGAGTGTTCATATATTTTATGAATATTAATCTA
The DNA here is from genome assembly GCA_028551675.1 of Tineola bisselliella. Classification (NCBI taxonomy): domain Eukaryota; kingdom Metazoa; phylum Arthropoda; class Insecta; order Lepidoptera; family Tineidae; genus Tineola; species Tineola bisselliella. The sequence continues at coordinate 61,867 of JAPWLS010000506.1, read as the reverse complement.
GTTAACGTTCAAGGCAAAATGTTCCTCAAATGACTCATGACGTGAACGAACAACGTTATTAGGAGACTACAAAATATAAAGATTGAAAATTGAATAAATTCATTGGAATTTCTATACTTTATGGGTGGTTCTTAATATTAAAGCATGTGCCCACTGTGATTGTTAAGCCACAATTTTCTATTGTATCGTATAATAATATCCGCTTACAAAGTTCGAAAATTATAATAATAGAAACATAAAAAACAATAACAAAAAATCATTACCTGAAGTCAATCACTGATGGGCAATTAAAATAAAAATAGCTCTTTTCCCGAAGTTATTTTTGTTTTGATTGTACCTAAAGTTTTATTATGGCGTACACGTGTAACTATCACCCGGATAGACATGAAATTGTGACATAAAAACTGCAGTCTCGTGTTCACGCTACTGCATTTTATGACTGTCCTTTGTTCAAAGTTGCTATCGACATTAAAGAAAGCGCTAGCTACCTATATAAGATTAACAGATGGATTTTATTCGCAATTTAATGTTTTATATTTTATCCTTAAGCTTAGCGACTTATTTTGATTTAATTGCGTTTATATTTTAGGTAGTTATATAAAATTAATTATTATTTTAAAATGTTATGTAACGATCTAAAGACACATTTTTTTCTGTGAGAATATGGCACATGAATATGTAGGTACCTATATTAAAATCTGTAAAAATGTATGTGCTATTGTGTTGGTATTTCTAAAGAAACAGATATCCGGACAATCTTCATATTTCGCTCTTATGACCTAGATTTAGAAAGGTAATATGACGGTCACAAATATATTTTTAAACATTTCTTGAACAATTTTAAATGAAAATAAAAATATTTTAGATTACAAGACATTAAAGAAGTGTACATTATACTTATTCATATAGTGCATATATTACAATAAGATTTACATGAATTAATTTCAAAAACAGAATAGTAAAAACAAATGTAATTTAAAAAAATACTTTATTTGTAAGAAATTTGCAATTATACATTCTTGTTTGCAGAAAGTTAATTTAATATTCCAGTCGAGCGGGCAATCTTGGTGACACGTTCATCTGATTTATAGCGGCTGTTGAGAGATAGTTCACCCTAATACCACGACGAATATCACTGATGGTTTTTTATGCCCAAAAAATACTAATTAACTTTATACTTAGCTATTGACATATTTTATTAGTTGGTATCAGTTTTCCTATGGCTCGCTCTATTGCAAAGTATACATTATTATCGACATCGAATGCTAAAGCCTGCACGCCAGCCAAATTGCCTATATTTGTTAATTTGTCATTGTCATCAATAAATACTTTTCCTTCGCCCACGAAATAAACTACTCCATTTTGATCTTCAGCTATTTGACGAACATCCAGTTTTTCACTGTGTATTCTTAGTCTTTCATTTGAACCGCTTTTAATTTTATAACAAAAATCATCAGATACGTAATAGATATCGCCATTGTCTCTTTCCAAAAATTTAGTAATGCTTAAGTCTTTAAAGTCATCGACAATCTCCCATCTTGATTCTTCATCATTGTAATAATTGAGTTCTTTGAATTGTACCCAAGATATGTATAATTTCTTCCCAAAAGTTAATACGTCAATGAAATTCCTTGCTGGAACGGCATGAACAGCGGTTTTAGTTTTTTCGTCAAATCTCATAACACCAAAATGATTTTGTCCTCCAAAAACAACTGTATCATTTTTATGTATTGCCAAGCGAACCATATTTATAGAGCCTGTTACAGTATGATCTTGTCCTGTTGTCAGGTCAAAGTATCGGGCTTGTACAGGTGGCCAATGAGGAGATCCAGTCACGCATGTATAAACTAGATAGTTTGTAGTTTTCTGGTACTGTATTGTTGAGATCCAAGAATGATCACTTACTAGAATACTCTTTTCATACTTTTTCCCATGAAATGTTGTAATGTTGCATGGCCTTTTGGCACTACAGTTTTCTAGAAATATTACTAGAAATATTATAAGTATTTTTCTCATTTTAACCTGTAAAAAATAATAGTTTATGAAAACAATGTATGTCTGAAAGTTTAATTACTAATATTGAATAGTACAGTTTTTCTGGCGATTTTAGGGAATCAACACCACCTAAAAGTGAAATTTCTACTCAAATGCTTTTTAGGATTTATGTTAGTTATATCTTGTTTAGTTGCTCTATATCGTTTTATCATGGTGTAACAATATTTGCTCCGTATGAGTGATTTAACAAAGGACTTGATGTAATCGTGACGTCAAAGCGTGCTTTATTAAAATCCCGTGTAACAGGACTATAACATAAGATACATACCAAGTTTATAGTCTATTATTTAAATACTTTTATTGCGCAACAAACAAGCAGTTACAACTGTAAACAAAACAACAATGTTTACAATAAGAAAATGAGCTTATTTATATTGATTATTTATCTATCTTTACCTTGATCTTTGCAATTAATTATTTTTTTATCATTAGATAGATTACACTGTCTACAATATATTATTGTCTGACTACTAAACGAACATCAACATCGTTCCTCGGCTTAAGATATTCAATTATTTGACCTTTGGTCTTCGGCACAGCAATATTGCATTTTTCTCGAAATAAGCCAAACAATATCTAAGCCCATAATACCTCATTCCTTAATTACAACTTGCAATGATTTTAAGATTACCCGAAGTTTTACATAAAACATGGGCACATTACTTAATAAAGTAATGAATAATTTAAATTAGTTAAAACATGTTCCATAATAAACTCAGACATTAGTAGGTGCTTACTAATGATTTCAAACATTAAAAAGTATCAGATTTAATTTTCATTAAAATTTTCTCTAATTGTAGTAAATTTATGTTATTTGTTTTCACTCTAATGCTACGACAAATTTCACTGAAAGTTTTTCCCGGAATGAATAATTCCACTTTTTATTGCAAAATTATATTATAATCTAAATCCTATCATCTATAGGACGTCCACTGCTGGACATAGGCCTCCCCCATTGAACGCCAGTAGTACAGTATAGTACCTATATAACGTGTTAGAATTCTTTTTACTTTCTTCTAATTATGGAAAATGAACTCTACTGCTAGAAGCAAAATTGATACCCTTATGGTTTACATTTAGTTAAATGATCCGTCCCAACTTTTCCTCGAATAATTTAATTATAATTAACTTTATACTTTTCTTTTATCATTAATTACTGACATCTTTTATTAGTAGGTATCAATTGGCCTATGGCATGTTCTATAGCAAAAAAGATACTGTTATTTTCACCAAATGCCAACGCCTGTATGCCGGTCATGTTGCCGAAATTTGTTAATTCGTCATTGTCATCAATAAAGATCTTTCCATTGCCCACGAAATATACTACTCCATTTCGATCTTCAACTATTTGACGAACATCGAATTTTTCACTATATAATTTGAGTCTCTCGTTTGAACCATTTTTAATTTTATAACAAAAATCATCTGAAACGTAATATATATCACCGTTGTCTTTTTCTAGAAAATGACTAATTTTGATGTTTTTAAAAGCATCAACAACCTCCCATTTTAATTCTACATCATTATAATAATTGAGTTCTTGAAATTGTTTCCGTGATATATATAATTTCTTCCCATAAGTCAATACATCGATAAAATTATTTGCCGGGATGGCTTGTGTTACGTTTTTCGCACTTTCGTTAAATCTCATAATACCATAATAATTGAGTCCTCCAAGATATATAGTGTCATTTTTTAGTGTTACCATGCGAACCATATTTACAGAGCCCGGTATGAAATGATCTTGCCCAGTGTTCAGGTCTATGTAGCGGGCTTGCAAAGGTGGTCCAATGGGATATCCAGTTACACATGTATAAAGTAGATAGTTTGTAGTTTTCTGGTAGACTATTGTTGAAATCCAAGAATGTCCTCTTACTAGAATACTTTTTTCATAATATTTCCCTTGAAATGTTGTAATGTTGCATGGTCTTTTGCCACTACAATTTTCTAGAAATATTATTAGGAATATTATAAATATTTCTCTCATTTCAACCTGTAAAAAACGTATTTATCAAAACAATGCACATTTCGAAGTTTATTTACTAACACCTATTGAAATATAACATCCAATTTTAAAACGATAGTCATGTGTAGTTGACAAATCATGAACCAACAAAGAACAACATCTAAAATATGAAAATTTGTTACGTATTCAAATGTTTTATATAATTCGTGTTGTAAACAATTTGCATAGTTACTCTATATCGCTCTATCGTGATGTAGCAGACAGTTGCTTCGTATGTCTGATACGATAAATTGCTTGATATGCTCGTGACGTCAAAAACGCAAGCGGAATCATGTATAAAATACATACCAAATTTAAAATGTTTATTAACTCTCTAGATATTCCTATAGCTCAACAAACAAGCAGTCATATCTGTAGACAAAATAACAATGTTTACAATAAGAAAATGAACTTACCTATTTATAATGTTTTGTTTTATCTAAACTCTGATCTTTGCACTGCAATTAATTTTTTTTTTTTGTTTTTGATGTATGATACTGTTTACTGCTCTCTCTTAGTATCATGTCTCATATTATGTATTCAATAATTTTTGTTGGTATTCAGAATACATGAACATGACTTACAGGAGGCATGAAAACACGACAAACAAAGGTCAACAGGGGTGAAAGAACATATAAAAGACAGTTGTCAAAGTTTGATCATAGTCAATAATATCAAATTGCCTACTTGTATTAACTTACGTATATAACAGCGGTCATTTCTAATAAACAAAAAGAAACGATATGGTCTATGAAGAGAAAACGAAAGTTACTTTTAGCAATTTGTATCAGTGATACCTTAGTTTCTTATTACTTCCTTTGTCCTTTTATATAACTTCAAATGTATTTCTCTTAAGAATGGAATAGAATAGAGTGTGTCGATAGCCGCTCCGTATTATTGCAGAAAATTGGTTGTCGAGTGCAACGGCAGAAAGGGAAATAGCTTTTCTATTAAGGATATTTCAGCTTTAGGTGCGTTAGTAGACTGAATGAATTGTATACTCATGTAGTGCTGTTTAATATAATTCGTAAACACAAAATTAAACAACAAAGTTAATTAAAAACTTTACTATATCATTTGCTTTGATTATTTTAATCCGACGCAACATTTCAAAAGCCCTGCAGTAATCAAAGATTCGTGATCCTCATAAAAATCTTTTAAATTTTATAAACTTATGTCTCATTATTTTCATATCATAAGAAAAATAAAATAATATTTGTTTTCATTCAAAACTTGTTCAGTCTACGAAAAGTTTGATCGTATTTTCAATGTTTTTGTGAACGTATAAAAATTAGTTTGCAAAGACCCTAAAGGAAGTTATATCTTATATTATATTTTTATTATAGTTATTGAACTAATTGAGGAACGTAAAATAACATGAACCCCACAAATGCATAAAATAAGCGATAACGTCAGTTATAACAACATAGATATTTCGTGAAAGCACGAAAGTCTCGTCAGACGTAGACTTCTGTAAACGTTGTTTAATTTACTGTGAACTTTAGTTGAATCACAAATTGTACGACTTTACGAAAAATACTTTAGAACTTGTTTTAACAGCTCACAAAAAGCAAAGTTTTGAGGTTTCACTTTGTAAGCGAAAATCGATTGACAAAGCAGTGCTGTCTAATCAAATCTTTATATTTACTTTTGTTTCGATAGTCTTTTTAACAATGTCAATGTGGCCCCAATATACCTTATACCTACATATAACATTATTTGCTAAAATGATTTAACTAATTTAAAATATTCTATGCGCTGATTTTGATTAATTTTACTAATATGATTTTACTGAATTTTACTGATATTTTACAAAAACTTTTGAAAAAATGTCGAAGTAAATTATTTAAAATAAACTCAAAAGTATACCACGTAAAGTATGTTAAAGTAATTGCCTCTACACTTCATTCTTATCCACAAACTCAGACTAATTAGATATTTCAGCAGCTTGTTGAAGATAGGTACGAAATCGATTTTACCTAGTGGAGTAAGGCACCATTAGCCTATAGTCTACGCCCGTATGCCTATCTATCTAATATAAGTACATTAATTAATTAATCACTTATAAAATTAATGGCGTTACTATAGCCCAATTTAAATAAATTTACTAAATTTGCAATTTTCATATCAATATCTACACTAACATTTTCTGAAGTCTCAACAAGAAGGAACATAAATAAATAAACAAATGAAAGTGCTTTGTTAATAATATTTCACTGAATCAATTAATACAAAAGAGCTCGTTATAGTTTTGTATAGAAATAAACAAAAAACAATATATGACCTGATTATCGAGGAAGAAGTGTAAAAGAAAAAGATGATATTCCCAATCAGGACAACTCAAACAAAAGGAAAAGTACTACAACATTATTATGTCGTGGTAACAGATTAAATATTTACAAAGGTGGAGACGAGAAGTATTTTAGAGGATCAATACGGTGGCTGCTTTTTGTTATTCCCTTAGAGGTAAATAGAGGTATATTTTCATTGTTATCTAATATATAAAGGGACGAACGCCTTTATTATATTAAACGTCCCCTGAATATAAGGGTAATGAGTTAATTAAAGAGCAATTAAAAGGGGTTGTATAAAGTAAAAATATAATGTAATTAAATTATAATTGAAATAAACATCGTTATATAGTATAGTACAGTAGTTATGTAGTAATATAGTATAATGCTATACACACGATTAGACAGTAAATATACACCAATTGAACTGAATGATTTGTTTGTCAATCCATCAACATCTTACAGATTTCTCAGTAAAATGTTTTTGATTTGAATTGCTAAATGATAAACAGACGAAATGTAATTCAAGGTTTTACAATCATATATATGAGTTCTTACGTTTAATAAACTAAAAATATACATCCATTTAAATTCAACGAAGGTTAATCCCTTTACTAGTTAAAACTGTCGTGATCATATAGCTTACATATAGAGTGAAAAAATAAAGAAAATGGTAAAATTCTAATGACGCAAGTTTATTTATGTTTAGGTTATCTATGAATTTTTTATAATTATAAAGATGTAAATATATTTTTGTCGTTAAACAATCACGTAACAAACTCGTCGCTCATTCTGTCGATTTTAACCTCAATACATATAATAATATTCTACGTACACGAAGAAAAAGCTTTTCCTCGTAAAGGCTTGTACGTTATTGCCGAAGGTTATCTTTATCGGAAATAATTTTCTTTTAATAATACCTACAACAGGTTTATGTATAAATCTCTTGAGAAAATATTAATACAAAAGGTTAGATATTTGGGTTTTTCTTTGTGATTTAATGCACATGGGTACCTACGTACTGAGTAAGTATTATCAATGATAAATGTGACCCTTAACTCGAACTTCTTCAGTTGAGAGAACGGTCGCTCTTCTCCTACCCTTTAGTCGCCCATACTTCGATATAAAATATGGCTATTTATAAAATCACCTACTATATCAACTTCTTGGTAGGTAATATAAATATGTATATAAATTGATACATGTTATCAAACAAATAATTTAATTTAGATACTGAAATTGGGCTTAAAAATGTAATCTAAATTGAAATATTTTAAATTCTAAGTTGACCCATTGTGATATGCGACTTCATTATCCCTTTTTCTCGCTAAATATTTCGAAAACTACATTCAGTTAAATATTTGTAGTAGAACCGACATTAATTTAGGAATCCTGAAATTGCTTCACAAAATTTAAGTAATTTCACCATAATTCACGCATTTCAAATTACTTGTTTCGTTATATGTATGTATATCTAGATATATCGATACATGGCGTTAGACTAGACGACAGGCAACCTAATTAAGCACAATTGAGTTAACAAAGAATCTAATTCACCATTTCAAATAATTTACCGTCGTCGTTTTTATATTTGTACTTTAGCTTAATTAAAGAAAGCTGCAAAAAGTATAAACAATATCTATTACTGAAACGAGATATGAACAATTATAAGGATACATATCATTCTAGAAGAAGAAAGAAAAACGTATTTTGAACTGTATAATGGTATGATTATAGTTGATTGTTCACAGCTTTTTTTAATTAACCCCGTATATGGCTAGGTACTCAGGTAATGGCTTTTTTCATTTCATTGTATTCTTTGCATATTCTAGCAATGGTCGCGTGAAGATATGAGATGAGACAGTTTGAAACACAATTTAAACCATATTATTGGACTACCATGGTTCACGAAAACTTCATATTAACACACTGGAATAAATAAATGATATAAATATAAAAGAAATCTCTAAACGGCCGTTTAAGTACGAGTAAGGTTTCCAATTGATTGTGTGAAGCCACAAAAATATCATTATTAATGAATGTGTACTGATAACTTATCATTTTATCATGTATTTCGAATTAATAATTAATTTTTCCCACATGCTATTTTAGATTGGAAGGACATTTTATGGATATTGTTTTTTTTTAACAAGCCTTTGATCTGAGGGACAGATACCAAAATATTATTCCATCGCAGAATCTGTTTAATCTTGTTTAAAGCACACAATCTATTTATAATCTTTTAAAAGCGAGTTCAACGTTTTCAATATAGGATAGAAATCTAGGTTTCAATATTCATATGAATAATATTACCGACATAACGTTTATAGGAACAAAGCAAATTAAAAACACTATAACATAGTAACATTAAGAGCTTCAGAACTGACTTTCGTGGGTCGCACAATTGCCAACTTGTTATGACTGCCCTTTCAACACTTGAAAATCTTCCGTTGCACGTGTAGACGCGTGTTTCAGAGATCAACCACTATAAAAATAAATATATTAAGTGTATAATACTAAATTACGTATAAACAGTCTACCATAGCATATATTTTGATAATGTGTATTCTAATTGTAATTAGATAGAAATACAGTAAGTTGAATATTAAACCCAACTTAGCCTATAAATCACACAATAGCCGTCTACCGCAAATGAAGTTTTGGATTACGGTATATATTAGGTAACTACGATATTAATCTAGAGTACTCTAGACTAAAGATATTTAAGAAATTATTCAGAGACTAAAACCTTTTTTATAAATGTACCCATGGTTTTATCTTAGTCTATCGCTATCAAAGTCAAATATTCTTCTTCAAACTTAAGTCTGGGCTTTGTGTCTACTTCGTTGTACAGTAATAAAATTGTTTCGTCGGGAATTGAACTCGAGACCTCTGCGTAACAAACTTATTTATTTCCTATTTAAAATATTGATGCAAAGCCCACACAGGTTCAATCCTTGTTAAAGTTAAAGTTAAAATTCAATTGTTTTATTCATTTCATTCATAATACATATGTTTAAACTTATATTATTTTTGGTACATACATATGTATATTGACTTACGACTTGTAAAACCGCAAAACTTAATAATGTAAAATGTTAACTCCAAACCTCACAACATAAAAATAATAATAATAAAACTTATTGCACAATAAAATAGTATTACCTACGTAGGCGAAGTTAATACCGCAGGCATTGTCTACCAGCTAACCTTTGTTAGTGAGAGCGGAGATATGCAGGGTGCAATGACAAAAACAAATTAATAACTGAATAAATATAATATGTACCTACACATATAATTCAGACTAGATTCTGATAATCAATAATAATTATTAGTAATAAAGTAACATCAATAAAATTATTTATTTATTTTGATCTTAATAAAGAATTAATCAATCACCATCTGTAAAAGTAGGTCGCACTTGTTAACAACATAAGTTTTACTTTCCTTGTAAGGTATGTATTTTCGTCTCAACTGTGTTGTTATCATCTCAAGTATTTGAAATTTAACTCACGTACGGATATTTAGCACGATATGACAAGTAATTGCTCACTTTTTTTACATATACTTGTTAACAAAAGTAAATTGCCACTAAAGATCACGTCAAGTGGACCCCCCATTTTCCACTTGATCATAAAAATAAAATCCATGTATTTTTTTCATAAGTAGTTGCTATGTAAAATTGATCCCCCAAACGATTTTTTAAAAATTTTTATTTTAACAACGATTTTTTTTAGAATGAAAATTTTAGGTACTTTTAATTAAAAATTAATTTTTAAATCAACCGTTAAAGATAAATTAATGAAATTTTCAGGATTTATCGTCGAATATTTATATTTTAATAAAATATTAATAACCAAAAATTATTTGTTTATTATCATATTGTTAATTAACTTTTAAGTTAACAAATGAAGATTTTACTGACATCCTGGTAAAAATATGAAGTTTTTTTTTATCAGTTTCATGCGTTATTTATTTAAGTTTAAGATTCCGGAAGAAAATTTCACTGCTCGCGATTAGTTTAAACAATATGAATTTATTTATAACAGCGCGCCGGGCGCCGAGCGTTATCAGAACACCAGGCGGCCGAGCGTCAGGCTACATTGCAGCTTCGGTTAATTATAATTCCAAATTACAATTATAAATATAATCATCAAACGGATTTTATTTTATTTTATTTTATTTTATTTCATTTGGATTGTTATTATTAATATCAGTACCACTCAATTTCTTCACAGAAGTTAGAAGAGCTTTTTTACACTCTGAGACACTCGACACTCGTCTCAATTTTATTGGTGGTTCACCGACCTCCAATAACAATTTATTAACGTTATGAATTTTTAATTGATTATCTATGGCATCACATTTGAAGGTCGGGTCTTTCTTGGGGCATCGATACTTAAATTGTTATTTGCAGGCTTTTCGCAAGGATTTCCAGGTTTTTCAGGTTTACGGCCTAGATAAATTGCTCTTTCACAAGAATTGCACATATAATATCCAATAAAATCTTTAAAATCGCAAACTCGATTGGCTGTAATTAAAACTAAGTTTTTTATGACGCATTTATGATTCTTTTTATTTAACGGATTGCAACATTTATTTACTCGACCCATTTTAAATCCGCAAATATTATTTGAATAATAGAAATAAAATTTATAATATTTATAGATTAAGAAACAAAACACAAATTTACACAACCTCAGTTCTATTTTTTAATAATTATTTAACTCATGCACGTATAAACTCATTTAACAACTAAATTGTAATGACTACTAAAATTATTTTGTTATTTACGTGGAGACGCAAATAACAAATGAAAATCATAACCGAGCGGTTTATTTTTTTAACTAAAAATGGAGTAGATATTCGTAAATTTAAAAATAATAGCTTACTAAATTATCAAACATCATACATATAAAATACATTTTGTAACATTTTTAAAGAATAAAATTTGTTTGATAATAATAATAATATTGATGATAATAATAATAAAATCCTTTTGATGATTATATTTATAATTGTAATTTGGAATTATAATTAACCGAAGCTGCAATGTACTGACGCTCGGCCGCCTGGTGTTCTGATAGCGCTCGGCGCCCGGCGCGCTGTTATAAATAAATTCATATTGTTTAAACTAATCGCGAGCAGTGAAATTTTCTTCCGGAATCTTAAACTTAAATAAATAACGCATGAAACTGATAAAAAAAAACTTCATATTTTTACCAGGATGTCAGTAAAATCTTCATTTGTTAACTTAAAAGTTAATTAACAATATGATAATGAACAAATAATTTTTGGTTATTAATATTTTATTAAAATATAAATATTCGACGATAAATCCTGAAAATTTCATTAATTTATCTTTAACGGTTGATTTAAAAACTAATTTTTAATTAAAAGTACCTAAAATTTTCATTCTAAAAAAAATCGTTGTTAAAATAAAAATTTTTAAAAAATCGTTTGGGGGATCAATTTTACATAGCAACTACTTATGAAAAAAATACATGGATTTATAATTTTACTATTTTGCGCTTCAAATAATCAGAGAGTATAAAGTGTTAGACAAAATACGCACTTAACAAACATACTGTAGCAGAAATTCAATATGGATCCCATAAATAATTAAACAAGGCTATGTCGTTAATGGTTAAGAAATTAATTATGTATCAGGTCACAAAATATAGAGCATAAAAAGCAAAAGAAAAACACAAACCAGGTGAAAATTTTAAAAATTACCACTTTTATTTAACAATATAATACATATTCATATATTAGTTTCGACTTTTTGGTTTACTCACTATTAAATACATATTTGAATCCAATGTTTCGAATGAAGTCTCACCTAAACACCATAGCCCTAAATCTTTGGAGACTTCGGATTAAAATAATAGAAAGCGAACGCAATAATAAGCCGGAAAAGGTCTAAAGTAATTAAAAAATAAACGCCATAATAAAACAATACAAAAACAAAAGTTAAAAAGAACTAAATATTTGGAAGAGTCACTAGACAATAACGGATAAATATAATATGGCTATAGGCCCTTTAGAAAACTTTCAGCTTGGAATTAAAGGATAATTCTAAGGAGAACTATGCCTGTATAAAAGATTTATTAATTTAGTTTCAAAGTAGATATAACGTAGAAACTGTCTATCAAATACCACAAATATTTTTAAAGTTATAGTTTTATGACACCAACCCTTATAAAACCCTTGTCAAGAACATGCATGAATGAATATCGCTTGCGACTGAAAATCTAGTCAATTTTAAAGCGCATAAAATACTTACTCAAGAATTTTGAAGTCTCCGATTTTATAACTACTTAAAAATTAACTAAAATCAATTAATGAAATTTATTAATAAAATATTAATCTCTATGCAAAACCATTTGACTAATTTAGAAATTTTACATCGGAACGTTAAAATATTAAATTGCTCGCGACCCTCAAATTAAGAATAGATTCATTATTTAGTTAGGCTTCGTTAGGTTTGTTACCCTACATTACCTCTATCATACATTAGATTAAAAATAACAATTGTTCAATAAACGTATATATTGTATCGTATTGAAGCAAATAAAAAAAGAAATGCAGTCATCCTACTTTATTAAACTTACCTATAACATAAACATTATTTTCCATAAAATATAATCTGCAAAATTATCGCATATTATTACACTAATTAATATCGGCCGTTATTTCAATCAAGATAAACGCACTTTGTTCCGATATCGAAAAGTACAAATAAAGTTAAAAAAAAAACAATGTAATATTTTGAGCTATTGCATAAAAGCACTAAAAGTTAATTTCACTAGTAACACTTAAAAGCTTTCTAGTTCATTAGGCGAAATTATAAGTTTCGCTGTAGGCTACGAAAACAGCGTAGTAAAGGGACGTATAGCTAGTGAAGCGTGCTCTCCACGACTGACGCGACGCTACTGAAAACAACTCCAGGTGGTAGCATACAACTAAAATAGGGCTCATATAGTATGCCTTAGCGCTTGTAAACAAAGCCTCATCGTCAAAACACCGCTATCTACGTACGATGATTACTTAGATCAATATAACTATATAACTTGATCTAATACAATAATTGCTTATGTAGTTGTAGATAGCGATAAACACTCGTTAATGCAATCACAACAATTTTAACATTAAAAAATGGATTTAAAAAAAAACACTAGTTCTAAACAGATTGGCAGATTTCCAAGCAGGAAACAGTTGAAAGGTGAAACAAATTAGCGAATACGCGACCCATTAAATACGACGAGAACAAAAACACTCGCCGTGACTGGCGCTCATTTTTACACGTCCAACTGAAAAAGTTATAAACACATGAATACACGAATATGATTACACGAATGCATAAATAATTAAATTTTATTAAATGCATTTTAGCTGCGTTAAAATTATAATTCGTACATTGGTTTTAAACACGTCATCCCATTTTATATTTATTTTCTACATTTAATATGTCCTCATAGATAAACGCCTAAACCATAAATAGTTCTTGGTGTCTAAATTAAATTCTTAGCATTGACCAACGCCAGTTCTGTCTGTTATTGCCGGATTATCCACTAATATACAACAAAAAAAAACTTTACAAATTTATTCCAAATAGTATACTTACGCGAGTCTTATTCGAGGATTATGGTATTTGAGGCTTTACACAATAAATGTACCTCAACTAAGTATACAAACAGAATCAGCCCCCTCAATCACTCAGGATCAACGCCCATCCAAATCACTCGACCTCAAACTTCAAATATAACAAGAAAATTCTCTTTACAGCAACGTTGGGAATTTGTTTATTATATTCTCAGGATAATTGGGAGAGAACTGAATGATTTAATATTTTATGATTTTACAGAGAATAATTATAATAATAAAATATGTTATTAAATATTCTAATTTCGTTCTGGTATACCTTTCTCGTCATGGTGCAGTTACTATCACCAGGTTCCTGCATAACATTATTTTATATTGTGGGTTTTATTTGGACAAACACAATTTGAGCCATTATTACAAGAAAAAAAATGAAAGAAAAGCAAAAATATAATTACGAAGTTATACTTAACTTTTACCTGTACCTATCATTTTAAAGTTCAAATAAAAATATAGAATATGAAAATTATTTGTAATTATTTAGAAATTTTATGGTTCTAACAAAATGATGGTCGTAAGGGAAAATTAACCTTTTCTGCTCGTGATTATTTCATAAAGCCGTCCACCTTACATGAAGAATGTCTAACTGCCGGGCTCTGTAAACATTAATATAACTCGACATTGAAATAAAGCCCTAATATTTACCCAGAATATAAAAATAATTTATCACGTGCTGTAATATGGGACTCTAGTATTCTCCTAAGTATATAAATATGTTTTGTATTTTTACATTACTTATATTCACTCATTTAACTAGCTAATAACTTAGTAGTAGGGCTAGAACAAAAAAAAAGGTTCGAAATGGAATACTATATAATAAAAACAAACGAATATTAAATATTAAGTAAACATTTCAAAATCATAATTTTAAAAGTGGCAATTCGAAACTTCCTTCTATAAAAATGATAGCGTCTTAGATATGTTAAAACCGCAATTTCATAGCTACGCCAGAAACATTGGTGACGTTTGAAATTGCAATAATCTTCCCGAGCGAGCTCGTCTTTGACATCGTTTCAAAACTAATATTACTTTGCGGCTGTTGTAACATTTTCTTTTTATAGGATTATAAAATTTGATAGATAACATTTAATTATTGTAACTTTAATTATATCTCCCGAAAAAAATCCCTACTCAAATTATAGCGATATCAACATAAAATATTAGACTAGGTACGCACCTACTTGTATCATATTTAATTAACTTATATATTTCCTTTAAACTATATTAATAGCGTCTAAGGAATTTTAAAGGTTTCAACAATATTCATGTTCAAGTATAGCCAAGGATAATAACCTTAATGTCATATTTGTATTGAATATTATTTTAACGTGCAATAAGCATTAGTTTTCCTTGAATTAGTCCTCGTGATAATACATATTATCATTTCAAAATCACATGGTGTCGAGTTAACCTTGGTACAAATGAACCTAAAGTCACCTATTATTCGGTATTTATAGCTATGACTAACGTTACATAAGTTTTAATACTAATACCGCTTTTCAATGAAATACAATCAACTAAAGAAACCATGATTTTCCACGTATTCATTACAAAAAGACGAAGCTCGTAGAACCAGCACGTAATTGGACATTAAAATCAAAGTAGATGCTACCTACAGCTATATAATATTCTGCACATTCGTGACGTGTGGATTCACACAATACAATCAAATATCATCACAACTTTTTACTTGCACATTATTGCAATATACTTAAGTCTTGCAAAAGAAATATGTTAAACTCATGTTTGTTAATTTTTGCAATCAGCAATTGTTATCATCTAGTATGAATTTAAACAATTCTAGTGACTCGGTATAACTCATATTAAAAAAAAATTAAGGTATCCCAAATTAAGAGACAGGTAAATATCTTAATCTTCTAAGCAATCAAGTAAAACATTACGCCAAACACGATAAAATAATTATTAGATTAACTATTCCATAGTCGAACAGCATTTCGCATCGCTTTTGGTCTAATCTTGTGACACGAAGCGGTATTCATATATTTTATATAACTTCGAAGAATAATCTCATTAATTTAAGCATGTGTTTTTTTCTATGAAATTTAATACAAATGAAAAGGTAATATCCAAAATATTACAAAGTCACTTATCAACAAATAAGTTGTTGAAAAAGCGGTTGGAGCTTACAACAGTATCGAATTAAATCGATTTATCAATTGGTTAATACCTACAACGTACAACACTACTGCATCATATATTCGTTCAAAACATATATTCGGAAAGAATTACTCATAAAAATATTTATTTTTATCGAGTGTAATTGTTAATAATACTGACAAAATAAATGTCTATGAGTTTATATTTCGATGATTTATTATCTATAAATGAATATTATTAATATTAGACTTATTTTATAATAATTTTAAGGCGTAAATAATTTCGATTCTTGAACGTACCCTTGATCGCATGGGAACGATCTTCGCAGTCCGCTTTATTGAAATATTTTTATAAATAGAGAAATGGATACGCTTGAAACTATCGATGAGGCTGAAAAGATAATTTTAGAGAACGGCGCAGATGAAGACGTGCTTGTAGGTGATATCGAGGAATCAGATCCGAAGGATCCCGCCAAGAAGAAGAAAAAGAAAAAAAAGAAGAAGACAGGTTATATGAATTTCGTTATTTCTTTTTAATTAAATATAGACAACAATGATTTTATACCTATAACAAAATATAGCCGTTTACTAATCAAACAAAATAACCTATGGATGACTAAAGCCTTAACATGTTATTAGTGCTAATTAGGCATTCTTTTTATAGCTAATACCGAGGTAAAGGCAGAAAATAAAGCCCCAAACGTTGTAGAAAAGATTGATGCACCAGACGGTGATGTACCGGAAAATGATGGGGAAGACAAAAAGAAAAAAAAGAAGAAGAACAAAAAGAAATCAGGATCAGGTCCAGTTAAAGATCAAACTACTCCCCCAACTATACCAGTTTCAGAGTTGTATCCTAATGGTAATATTTTTAGTAATTTGAAAATCTGTTTTTATAATTAGACCATTAAAAATACTCATACATTTGAACATTTTCAAACGCTGTCTTGACACAATAATGAAGCATCTATTATATAAACCGGGGCTGTCCGAACTACATACCTGCTAACAGCCCACACCAGCATAGCCCGCAGCTAATTTAATTTATTGCAAATGCTGGGGGGCTGCAGAATAAACTATTTTCATTTTTCTATAGAAAAAAAATACAGGGTAATAATTTCTTTATACAAGAATAAAGATAAATAAAATGGTATAACCAAATATTGATTATATAGCTTGAAAAAGAATTCTTTTATCCAAGCTATTTTATGATTAATTTACACTGTATGTATGTACTCAGTTACTATATATTTCTTTTCATTAATTTTAGCACCTCAATCACCGCATTCCTCTCCTAATCGTTAGCTGGTAGAGAATGCCAAATAGTTAATGCTTACCATTGATTGTATTTATAATTGTGCAATAAAGAGTTATTATAAATTTAATATTACAGGCAACTATCCTGAAGGACAGGTATTGGAGCATGGTAAGGCAGAAGGTATAGATGAAAGAACTGCCAAGGATCGTTTCAGCAGTGAAGAGAAAAGAGCACTTGATAGGCTTCAACAGGATGTCTATCAGGAAATTAGGCAAGCTGCCGAGGCTCACAGACAGGTAGATATTTTATTATTTTACTTACTGGTAAACAAAAAATACATATCGAATTCATACACTTAATTAAAATCATTGCATTTTACAAAAAAAATGTTTCCAGACTCGCAAATACATACGTGATTGGATAAAACCGGGCATGACAATGATAGAGATTTGTGAAGAATTAGAATCAACAGCAAGGCGTCTTATTGGTGAAAATGGATTACAAGCTGGACTAGCATTTCCAACTGGGTGCAGTCGCAATCATTGTGCTGCTCATTATACACCTAATACTGGTGTGTATAATTTTACACTTGTATAAACAATAAATTATTCTCACAAGTATTGTTTCTGTAGTACTATTCACTTGTATTGCCAGAGCTTAAATATTAATTGTTAAATAAACCTTTACTTTTACTTTACTAAACCTTCCAATATGGCTATTATTATTTACATTAAATAATAAACTATACTAATATAGGTGACAAGACTGTCTTGGAGTATGACGATGTGGTAAAGATTGATTTTGGGACTCATATCAATGGGCGGATTATCGATTGCGCATTCACACTACACTTCAATCCACGATACGATCCATTAGTTCGTGGTGTTCAGGAGGCTACTGAAGCCGGTATTCGCGCCTCTGGTGTAGATGTCAGACTGTGTGATGTTGGAGCTGCTGTACAGGAGGTAACATACAATTCTAAAAACATGTTTGTATTTCAATCCTATTTAGTATTTTAAATTTAATGCATACAGGTGATGGAGTCACATGAAGTAGAATTGGATGGACAGACGTATCAAGTAAAACCTATACGCAATTTAAATGGTCACTCTATTAGTCCTTACAGTAAGTAATTATGTGAAAGTAGAGAAATATTATCAATCAGAAACTATTGTAGCTTTTGTACCAAATAGGAATCCATGCTGGTAAAACGGTGCCAATCGTTAAAGGAGGTGAAACAACACGCATGGAAGAGAATGAGTTCTATGCGATTGAAACTTTTGGATCAACTGGTCGTGGACAAGTTCATGATGATATGGACTGTTCACATTATATGAAGAACTTTGAACAGCCTTATGTGCCTTTGAGGTGAGACAAAAAAACTCTTTAAATTGATTATAATCTTAACATGGATAACGTTATGATTATTTTTCAGGTTACAATCATCAAAGCAGTTGCTCAGTGTAATCAACAAGAATTTCAGTACTCTTGCTTTTTGCAAACGTTGGTTAGAGCGTGCTGGTGCGACTCGTTACGCAATGGCTCTCAAAGATTTATGTGACAAGGGTGTTGTAGATGCCTACCCACCTCTATGTGACATTAAGGGTTGTTATACAGCCCAGTTTGAGCATACTATAATTCTCAGGCCTACTTGTAAAGAAGTTGTGTCTCGTGGTGACGATTTCTAGATTTATGTTGAGTATAAACACATTGATATGTGTAAGACGCAAATCAATGCATCTGTTTGTTTTTATTTTTTACTTATATAACTCTATACATTTGTATAACATTGTTTATTTTTGCTAGTATTAATCCCTATTATAATGACCAATATCTATATAAAAGTTGGTTATTATAATTGATTTTTTATTCACCATTTGCGAATTTCAAAAGTGACGAGGAAGAAAGTACACACATATTATTTAGTTTTTGAAATAAAAGTTGTAAAATGGATAATGTTTCTTCTTTTGGCCCATCACGTGAAACCGAACGTTAAATGAAATCAAACTACACATTTTGAACTTACGTATATTTTATGAAAACACATTAACTCTAATTCTGTATGCAAAACTACATTATAATTATCTATCTATGACGCATTACAAAATCTATAATCTCATAATAAATTTCAAAATGTATTATATAAAAATTGCTACTTGCTCATACATAGAGACGATTACAATTATTTAGATTACACTATTCGGTGAAAATACTAAAGACACCCTATTTGAATGTCTATTAGTCCTTTATACATTAATTGGGGCAAAAGTCCAAAAAATGGGGTAAAAGTGTATTTGCTTACCCCCATATTGACTAAAGGCATAACAATGTATGTCGGGTATTGCAGGCTTCATTTTATTAAAACATTCTACATGAACATGGCTAAATGTCAATATATTAGCACCTATGTAAGTTATACAGTCAAGTTGAAATTTATACTTCCTAAGATAATCGTTGTTAATAAAATGTTATACAGTAATAATGTATACATTTAAAATATCGCCTTAACATTATTTAATTACGTATTTGCGCAAACATTTTATACTATTTATAACTAGAATTTTTCTATTACATACTAACTGCTAAATCTTGTCAAAAACATTTTAATATTCGATACATATTACAAATTGAATAGTTCATTTTAGAGGCAAGATAAAAACAATGGAAGACGCCTCCTCCCCCTTTATCATTGAAACAAATTTTTTTTTTCAATGTCTTGCTTTGTTTTAATTTATACTTTGATTTAAAAAATAATAATAATATAAATAAAGAAACCCCCGATAATTTGCTAACCCATTTAAAAGAAAACCAATAGAAACAAAATAAAGAAAGCAAACACAAGTAAATAAAAAATTGCCTTATACCAAACACTGGTAAAATATCACAGAAAACAATCATCCTAAGCTAACACGCATTAGCTATGTTGTGATATTTTATTGCCGTTAAAAAAAAACAAATACAATAAATATAAAGTATTAGGCCAGGTATATTTAAATAGTAATATAATAACAAATTAAACTAAGTAAACGTTAAACGTACCTCACTGGTGCATAAGAAATAAATTACATAACTTTGTAAAATTAAAACTTCTGAGTTGAAAAATAAACTAGCTACACAATAATAATACAGTGTTAAAAATAAACCCATTCTTTTAAAGACAGGCTACACCTTCACCAGGTACGAATTTAGGCAACTTTTCACATAAAAATAAGAAACATATTACAAATAAACGTTATTTCCTAAACGAGAGCATAAGCATGTTTTCTGAGCAAATGTTTAAAAATTATCATCATATCAATTATTCGAAATCATGATGTATTTTGAAATTGACTAGATACTACTATAACTTAAACCTTTTAAATTACAGACAGCACAAAACCGTAAGAATTCCTTAAAGTTAGCTGTTCACAAGAAAAGGCTTTTAAAGCATGATTTACTGCATGAGAAATTCTAAATTTGTTACTAAACGTTCCAATCATGTTAAAGAAATTCACAACCAATAAAACAATCTGAAACCTCTTTTTGCATATGCATGTAAAAACAATTGCAGACTTAAAATTTAATTTATAAAAAAAATACAACCATATGCTCCAACATGATAAATATATAAATTATGTCTATAAAATGTTTACAATATAATATTATCTTTTATTAAATATAATAACAATTAAAATATAAAAAATAATAATTATGAAACATTAATAATATCAATTGTGAATTTCTTTATGGCAATTATTTAAAATTCAGTATTTTATTTGTTGAAGCTTACACGGGCAGCCATTCATTGCAGCAGTTGGCTCAGGCCATTTGTAGATTGATTGTAACGGTACATGAAGGAGCTCCACCAAGTATCTGTAGCTCGGTTCTGTTAATATATAACACCAGATGAAAAAAAAAGAAAAACCAATAATCGCTTAATATATGTAAAAGTATTTAAGATATCCAATAAGACAATCATTAAAGCATACCATTTTCAGGGTTAATAAAGCCCCGCCTTATTAGGAAATCTAAAAGAACAGGAGCACTTGTTGTTTTAAACTGTGGGGTCAATGCTCTCTTCACACATTCCTCAGCAGTTAACAGCTCAAATGTTTCCACTTCTCCATCAGCATTTTGAGGAACAAAATCTTGAGGTAACTCCAGATCATACACATATTCAGTATTCGGAAATAGACCACGCTCACTCTCGAAATAAAAGCTAAAATTTATTTTATATTTAATGAAACTGTGAAAATAATTCAGTTTTAGAAACATTAGACGTGTCATTAAAAATAGTTAAAAACATAATAATTGTCAAGAAAGTTAATCGCAAAAAAAATATTTACGAACCTAACACATCCTGCAGGCACTAATTTTTTAACAAGATCACCAGTCACCGAGGCTTCTTCAGCAGCTTCCTTTATTGTAGTCTCCAATATGCCATAACCTACTGCCAACCCTCCACTTACAAAACAATCCCACTTACCTATAACACACATCTATTTAATATTTATTCTAATAAAAAACATAATAAAATTAAACTAATTATATATGCAACTTAATAAAAAATAAATAAGTACCTACTCCCATTGACATATATACTATACATAATACCAACAATGGTAAATTGTATATTAAAATTATTTTTATAATTATTTTATTAGTAAATTTTATATAGTAAATAAATTCTCTATAGCACTAAAAGAGAAAATCTTGATCATTTCTAAAGACACTGCCAAATGAATTGATATCATTATTCTTATAAAATGTCCATGTAGATGACAAAGTGGCTAGTAATGTCACAACATCAACATGCATGTATAAGAAGTGCTATGAAGGGAAACGATGTGTAGAACAAATAATATATAGCAGACAATAAGCTTCGCCTACCCGAGTCTGATGAGAAATTGAGATTACATATGCTGTTAATTATGCTTTTACAATATATTGGCAAAGTTCCATGTCATTCAATACATATTTTAACTAATTAAGATTATTACATAACATTATATACAATAAAATGCTATATTAGATTAATTTTAAATACAAAATAAAATTAGGACTGGCACTTCTTTTTACACTTGTGTGGTGTAAGCTTACCCGGCCATGTTTGCTTGGTAAAACTCCGTTGTTGTAGCCAAATGCATAGTCCCTTTGATGGATGTTGCACATAACCTGTTACACTGACACCATAATTTCTAATACCAAACAGACACATAGCACTTCTATCCATTTCTAAAAGGCCATCTCGATGAAATGGTGTACTTACTGCAAAACACTAGAACAAACATATTACCACTAAAACTACCGCTGCCTAGGGATAACTAACACATAGGGAATGTGGAGTATTACTATTTTAGGTTATAATTGTTTTAATTGAATTGGTAATGTGAAAAACATGTTAATATGTACCTCATTTCTCCATCCTTTCAAAGCATGAATCTCATTCTCTTCTCGTAAACGATTTAAAACATCAGCCACTTTTGATGTACGTTCCCTGTAGTTTCTGAAGGCTGGATTCAATTCTACATACTTTCCATGTACAGTAAAAACCTGAAGTTTCATGAAACATTGCTTAATCACTAAGGCTATATAGTTTATTTTAGTACACTAATGACAATTCAAAAGACTTGCCTCTGGAAATCTGTTCAGATGTTTCATTACATCAGGCCTTATCAAACCTACTTGATGTCCCTCAACGACAAATGGTTTGCAAATGTTATGATTTAAACCTGAAACAATGCAAACATAGCCATACCTGTGCAGGAAGTCTTTGGCAAAATAACGACTTCTAGTTAAGTAAAAAAAAAACAAACAAAACATAAAATACTAACCTGACAAATAAAAACAATTAAATTTAAGTGCCAATTTTAGCAATTCTGACGCATTATCTATCGCCGCCGTCATTTTTTAAAAACTGTAATATTTAATGATACAAGAGCTAAAGTTTTAGTATCATTTCACTAAAGTATATAAGAATATTCGGGAAAACGCAGCACCATTCCGAAACCAAATAACGAAAACCGGCCATACTTATTTCATAGTGATGTAATTGTGTGCAAATTTTTAACGATTAAATATCGACAACACTAATGTCAGCCATGTATCAGTCACATAATTTCTATAGAGAACTGTTCTGTTTGTCATTTGTCAGTCAGCGAGTTGTGATCATTTGTGGTAGGTTATTCTAAACTGGAATAATACAAATAATAATGAGAACTGTTTTTTTATTATAAAATTATAAAACTTATTTTATATTCGCAATTATGTCAGACACTGTATTCGACAAAATTGTTCCACAGTTTAGGCCATATATTCAACATTTATGTAGAGAACTAAAACTTGGTGAGTTAGCGTACGCATATGAATTGTAACATAAAAACGAAGTGTTAATAACCATTTAAATTATAGGTCTTTGCAAAGCCAGCGTTGACGTGGAAACAATTTGCTCCAATCTAGACATTCCGACGAGTCAATTCTGTTTAGTATTACCATACTGCTCTAGAAAAATAAGATGGGATGTCATATTTAACGAAGCCGCTCCCTGGTTTGCTCCAGATTTTCGGTTTGATGATGAAAGTTTTCTCGGTACTTTAGATGCAAGTTCAATCGAGAAGTGTTTACCAAGTCTTGCTAACTGGAATGATAAAGATCCTAAAGCTTTAACACAACTTATTAGGGAGATGGTAAACTTATATAAGAAAGACATGGTAATTACGCACGCTTTTATATATTTTTTGAGCAATTTAATTATATAAAATCATGTTAAGATAAAATTAGCTTCTACCATCTATATTATATTTTCAGATTGGCCGATTAAAGGCTGATGAGGCTTCACGCGCATATTTTGAATATTCTGCATTACTTGGGCATGATGGGATACAAGAAGGTGATATAGAAGTATGGGTTGAGGATCAATCGGCCGAGTTTCTTATCAGACTTAATATTGATACATCAGAACTACCAGGAATATATAGTGAAGGGTAATCAACATTAATTATTATATGTAATATAATGATCCCGTTGTAACCACAATGACTGTAAAGCTTTGGAATTAGGCTAATAAAACTATAATATTGAACTACAAGTTTTTCAAATAATGATAGAAACAATTAGTTTTAGAAATATAGGAAAATAAAACATATTATATACTTTTCTATGTTAATTCTAGGATTGAAGAGAACCCCAGTATCGATTCAGCTTTTCTACTTTGGCGCTATCCACATTCTAATAACCCTGAGCTGATTCTTTCACCTAGTCTTTCTCGTGTTATGAGCAATTTTCCATTGCCACAGTAAGTATTAATTTAAACAGAAGCTGCTCATTATATTATAGGCATCATTGCCATTAATTTAAATCAATTTCCAGAATGCATCGTGGTGGAGTGCTAATTGATTATGTACCATTAATAACAGATTTAATTAATAATAGGGTAAGGATAAAATCATTCATGTGCATATGTATTAAAAGAAAATATTAAATGTAAATTCTAATTTTAGATACAATCAATATTAAGCAATGAAAAAGTTAAAAGAGAACTAATGGCGCAATTAATTGTAAGATACAACGGTGCCATATTGGAACACAATGAAGACTCTGCTTCATTTCTATTTGAAATTGATGATTTTCATTGGATACTACAATTGGAAATGGGTATATATGTTCTATTTTTATGATTCTTTTTGATAATGCCATAGTTAAAGGTTTTTATGAATGTAATATGATATTTTCAGGCCCTAATTTCCCTGAAGTTCTTCCCACAATGACACTGGTATCTGTTTACTATCAATGTCATGGAAAACCAAGGACTAAAGTATTATCCCTTACATCACATAAAGAAATGCCTGAATTTGAGTCTTATATAAGACAACAATTTGAAATATTTAAAGCAGAATGTACTGGCGGCGTACCAACGAGCTCATGTGAAATGACTCCTTAATCTAAAAAAAATATGTATATGAAATGTTCTATTTTTATGATTAAATATATCAAATGTTAAAAAATGTGTTCTCCCTTATTATATGACCAATAAAAACAAAAATATTACATTTATTAGTTTTATTCAACAATCAATTTCATAGAATGGTTAAATCATTCTGCATGGACTAATGCTGTATTTATAAATAGGTGATACTACAATGTTTTAGGCGGCAAAATTATTTTTTATTTATAGTGTTTATGAGTATTTATGTGAAGTAGAACATGGAAAAAGATATTGATGATCACAAAGAGTTTTTGTAGTGACAACTCCTTGCTGTCGACAAAAGAACTCCACATAATGTGATGCACTTACAAAATAATATAACAATTTAAAAAAATCACGAACATAGTACTAGGAATTCTAAATTGATATTTTGGTAACATTGCTTCATAACTAACATCTAAGATCATTTGAAGTACATATTAGATAACAATAATACTAATTTAATTTGTTAACTCTTCCTTCTTTTCTCTGGATTCAAGGAGTTCATAACGATGTCTCATGTAAAATACTTTTAATCTATCCCAAGCGTTTTCGACGCTATCCAAAGCTGGCCTCACATCCAATAAAGCAAACTCATATTTGCTATCTAATTCCCCACCATCATAGTAGTCAATGACATAACGTACATCTTTACCACATCTGTCCACAATCCAATCATGTCTATCAAATGGTAATTCATATCTGAAAATAATCGTTTTGATTATTGCTTGTTTGTGGTTTTGAATAAGTAATCCGTTATATATAGAATAATAACACTGATGGAACATACCCCATCCATGAGCGAAGACGTGCTCTTGGGCTGTAAGCAGTGGCTTTGCCTCCAAAACTCTTTAGCCTTGGATGCCCACATTCTTTAGCATGCAAAGCTTCCCATTTTAACACCTCTTGCCAAGCCTAAAGAACGAATTAATTTGAGCTAAGTCTATAATTATGTCACTATGTGTAAATAATCTGACATTGAACTATAGGTACCAAACCTGGGACCACATAACAAACTGACTACTGCACCAAAAAGGCTACCAAAAGGTTATTGTTACGTTGATAATTTGCCTTGACACAATTATCTAGATAAAACAGTGATTAATTACATATTGTTGTTGACTATGTACTATAAACAATATACTCTATAGTTTGAGTTTCCAGATCAGATTAGTCCATCACATGATAATTCAAAACTACCACTGTCAGTATCAGTTT
Organism: Tineola bisselliella; assembly: GCA_028551675.1. Lineage (NCBI taxonomy): Eukaryota > Metazoa > Arthropoda > Insecta > Lepidoptera > Tineidae > Tineola > Tineola bisselliella. The sequence continues at coordinate 35,319 of JAPWLS010000506.1, read as the reverse complement.
TATTTTTCAGAACAAGTGTGATTTTTTAATCACTTTCATTCATCTCTCCCACTCATTTGTTTTAATTAAGTAATTAAGGAAGTTAGATCACCTGCTCATTATTAGCATTATGAATCTTAATAATGTCATCCATATCTTTTTGTTTTATATCATCATCCTTCCAACGCCACCCTTTACGAAGCATAGCATTCCAAAACATTTGTTGGCTGGGGTACACCCAGAATTCAGTGGACCCATCTGGCATGGCCCTGGGTATAGTGGAAACTTGCCTCTGGGTTGGCAATGAAAATGGTTGATCAGGAGCTGGTTGTTGGTTGGCTGGAGGCATCTGAAACATTATTTTCAAATGTAACATCATCATCTCTTTATGACATCAAACCTTAGATATTTTATTTTAAAATGGTTAAAGCATACCATATTGTATGGATTGATGTCATTGCCATGTTGAACTGGGCACCCAGAATCTGGTTTGGTTGGCTTCTCCTCCTTTTTGTGCATTGGACATTCTGGTGGAGGGGTGCCTTTGAACTCTGGGTGCTTCATATCCTTCACATTAGCATCAGCTGATACAGAATTGCCCATTTTAAATAGATTTATGTCTTACGTAAGTTAGTAGAATAATTCACTGGGACCTACAATAAGAATAAATTAGCAATATCAAAAAAAACTATAGAAATATTTTAACTTATGCATTGTTACAAATATTACATATTTATGTAGAAACCAATCTCATTCACAATTTTATAAATCGCAAAGAGCTCGCAAGCCCAAAAATAAAATAACCTCAAAATGTCATTTGACATTAGGGATGTACTTTAAACCCATCACAATCCTTTTTGCGAGTAATAAATGCTAGCAACATTAAGATATTGATGGTAACATACAAAGGTCAACGATACTAAAGACGACTGATAAGCTTGATACGATTGATGACCAATAAAACGAAGCGTAGGCGTTTGCCGTGCGAGTGGGGTTTGTTTACCGTTACGTTATTTTTAAAATGAGTGACGAAAATTTACACGATAACTTACATTATAAATGTACACCACCTCCAAATCGAAAAATTAGGAATCCTTTTGATCGAGTCCTTATAGGAAAATTGCATATGCCGATATGCAGGTAAGTTTAAGATATATATCGTGGCAAATACAAAGTTTATTAATATTAATCATGTGCATTGGTTTATAATCAGTGGATCAAAATACAATAAATTATAAGAAGAAGGTAAAATATCCTATGTTTACAGTCCGAGTATGTGCAAGATATACAAAAAGCAAGTAAAAAATACATTTGGTTGGGAGATAGAACAAGTCAGCACCTTGGTTCCAGCTGACATTGTAGCCTGCACTAGTCAATTTGAACCTACACCAGACCCAGCCCTGGAGAAGATAGCTGAAGAGGCAACCGAGAAGTAAGTTTGTGATTTGATCTATTCTGGGGTAGTGCACTTGAAATAGATATTTCGAGTGTGTAACTGGAACACATTCTATTTTTAGTAATATGTATTGCTAAAATTTCAGGTTTTTTTCTCAAGATTTAGTTGTACCAAGTCCACATGAGTCTTCCAAGAAAGCTAGGCCTCTATTAGAACCTAACTCTAGTATTATGGATAGTGATGATATAGAAAAAAGAGAAATTATTACTATTGATGGTAAGACACGTGTTTTTATTTATTAAACACGCCATAGATTTTTCGTTATTATATAAATCTTTCAGTTTCATGTCAAACAGTTCTCACGTTGCCACCAATACTACCAGATGAAGTCGAATCTGTTCTTAAAAAGTATTACACTTATACTCAAGTAAGTATGAAAACACAAATATTAAATAACACTTCCTATTTCAATTCATTTCATTGCTTGATAATAAATTTAAGAATATTATGTAAACCAACACTATTGCCTAATACTAGTAAAAGTTATATTATTACACTTTCTATATTCAAACTTTTATAAGGGTCTAATTAATTTAAAGGAGTTATTTTTATTATAATCTGATATTTTGCAAGCTTTATAACCTTTGTGGTGACTAGGTTTATAATATAGGTGTATTTTAATATAATATTTAACAAAATTCATGAACACAACATCTGGGAAGTGGCATTTCTTTAATGTGATTGCAGGATCAAAACCTATTTAGTGAATTTGAAGTGACAGCAAATGGGTCATTAAGAAAAACGTTATATTTTGAGGAGCATAGTGATATGGAACACTATGATTCTGAGCAGACTGATGAAGAAAGTCATCATGAGAACAGACCACCTTCTAATCATGAGCTACATAGTCCTGTAACCATAAGTCCAAGTTTGGTAAGGATTTTTTTTATACATACAGCACAAACTTATAGAGTAATTAAAGGTGTGTGAAATCAATATTGGAGGAAGGTTGTGTGTTATTGCTCAAATTATATAAAGCCACAGTTCATTAGAATTGCATTGTTGGATTTGGACAATACTAGAAGAAATAGCTACAAAATATATAGAGGAAACATATATGTAGTGTATTTATAGAAAGGGAGTTCATATTATATTATTATGGTAAGATAAATTCCTTTAATCTGTCAAAATCACAGTTTATTTTGACAGTTCAAAACAAAAGAAATATGTTTAGAATCATATTTTAAGTACTTATACAGTGTTTAACTCAGTTTTGTTTGACTACTATGGTTGTTAGGCTTTCAAAATGTTGAAAGTTGCAAAGTGTTTGAAATCAGTTACCTCATATTAGTTTTTTTTACAAAGTAGATTGCAATTAATAGCCTTTTTGTTTTCAGAATATTGGATTATTGAAAGGAATGGCTAGAAACTTTGGTACACCGCTGCATAATGTATCAACACCAGCACGGAAATCAGGTTATAGAAATAAAATATTAAATAGTGTAGATATAGAAGAAACATGTTTCAGTCCAATTTTTAAAACACCACTGAGAATGGATCAGATTTATGATAAAGCTGCTCTAGCTAACGATATCGTTTCTCCGATTAGTCTCATTGGAAATTCTAGCGATGATGAAGTAAGTTTATTTTATAGTTTATATTTTATCAAAGGCATTAAAATATTGATTAAAAATTACAATAATATTTCATTTGTAATAACTTTTTTTTTTTCATTAGAAATTCGGCAGATTAATGTCATCGCCAGAAATGGAGGCAATAGCTACATGTTTAGAATGTGTATCCAAGGATAATGACAGAAATAAGGCTGAGTGTTTTTGTAAAGTTACTCCAAACAAGTCCCTATTACGTCGGAGTACGTCCATGAAAGAATCTCCAAGGTGGAGAAAAAAGAAATCAGGCTCATTTTCCGATGAATGCGAAATGAAGAGTTACTCTAGTATGACTAGTTTGCACAGAAGCAGGTCTGTGCAAAAATTAGATTTTAGTTTGGATATGAGTGTTGATGGATCCTTCCATGATAGTCAGGAACGTGATCTGGATTGTCATTCTTTAGGTGATTAGTGTTTTTGCAATGCAATTCAAGAAAATGTTATATTTTAGTTTTTACTAAAGCTATGAAAAACATATGAATAGGCTGGCATCAATTCGATTATTGTTGTCCAATGATGAACGGGCAGGGCCAGTGGATAGAGTTGAGGTATGCATTGATTAGTTAGCATTGGCTCCCTTTTTGGGGAAGAATCGTAAGCATAGAATTAGGTAGAAAAATATTAGATAGTTTTTATTACATATATTTTCTTTTCAGTGTATTTTAAAATATTTTTATTATTACACGGCTATATATTATCGTGTTTATAATTAATATATTTTTTAAAAGTAATTTTATTCGTAAATAATTTGAATCGAAATATTTATACGTGTTTTTTATATTTAAGAATATTGCCATGCGTTTATCCCAAAAACTTGATATAATTGTAAAATGAATGAGATAAAGACTAATAGATAGATAGACTTGATTCGTTTGGAAATTTAACAAATAAATGAGTTAGTTTCTTAAAAATAAAAATTATTTAGACTTTTTATTGTTTATATGCAAGACTTTATCTTTCTTTAGATAAAAAAAAAATATCTGAATTTTGGCTTAATATTTACCATAATAATATAAACTCCAGGACATGACTTAAAAACCCGCCATGTAGTCTGATTTTAATGACCTAAATATTATATGAAAGACTGACAAAATGACTTCCTATTAAATTAGTTTTTAAAATACCGTTTTAGTTGTAATAGTAACAATGAATGAATACTATATCGTTAGTTTATTATCAAAATACCTACATTTAAAAGTGTATTATTTGAAATAAATTTTAAATGATTTATATTTTGTTTTATTTGTTAAGTAATCGCAATAATAATTGAACTTAATTCAAATTCGCCTTTCAAATAAATATTATATAATATTTAAATTTTTCTACTTTTATTTTTCATTTTTAAATTGCCCATAGTGACCAAATCGAACCTTGCCCTTTCTTACTTACTAATCGTCACACGCCTCTTAATTAAGTATAAGCGCAGTAAGCGTTGAATTATAAATAAATAATATGACAACCTACATAATTTCTTGATATCTGACCATGTTCTATTAATGAGGGTCAAGATATAAATAACATCGCTATTAAGAATTTATTAATCAAATAGTACTTGCTATAAAATGGTAAATTAAGCATTTAATTTTTCAAAAAATGTTGCATGTTTTTTTTTAAATTAATTATATCTACTTATATAGCGGGTTATCTATACGGATGCATATAGATTAATCATTCAATTAACGTAGGTTTTTCAATACAGATATTTTAATAGTTCATTCACCTATAATTAAATGCATGCTGTTTGACTAATGATTATTATTTAGTATACTAAAAATTACATCCTTTAAATTCTTAAAGGCAAAATACACAGCGCGATTAAGTCGCGGCTTCGGTTTTGTATCTAACGTTTCAATTTGACAGCGAAAGTCAGATAAAGAAATCGTAAGAGTAAAATTAACATCTTCGTTCTATTCATGGTAATGATATATTTAGGTTATTATGAATAAGGTTAATTCTAGATCAACTTGCATACAATCAATACTTATACATATATATGTCAATATTTCTACACGTGTTTGTTAGTCAATGAGTATAATGATTAACGTTATTACAGACTTTTACAAACATTGATATTTTTCAGCCTTATCAAAATCATTTATCGTAATACAATTGAAATTATAATTGATGCGTTGTTTATGATAACATTTTCACTGTTGTTTCTTTAAACAAAACATGTGATTCTTTAATTGACGCGGGTGTTTAAGTGCGATGCGTTTACATTGTTATAATGAACAATTGACCTCCAGTTCCGATAACTAGCCGGCATAGGGCGTTCTGAGTATTATGTGCAATTCTGATGCGTAATTTGTTTGTAAAAAAATTGTATTTTCGTGACGTCAAAAGGGTAGGCATAACGTAGGAAAAGAACAAGAATTCGCATTATAAATAAAGCACGTGTTCATTAAATGTATTCTAATGACTAATTTAAGCCAATAAACTTTGATTACCTCTTCACTAATTCGCTTATGATTAACATTTCTATTAACATGTCACTCTATTGCTGACACGGGATTTTTAATTACCTAAATACAGTTGCACAATCGACAAAACCATACGTGCGTCAATAGTTTTAACAAACAGTTCTTGATAAGGTCCTACGGGGTTATCAGTGTATCCCGGAACGTCTGCGGGCTACAGGCTATCTCGTTAGGTAACAAAAAGGCTTAAGAAGAGCCCCGACCGGTCTCGCTCTATAAATAGAGTATATTATTATTGTCCTTTTCATATCTCAACAAGCTGTCAGAGATGCGAGTCGATTATTACATCTTTATTGTTTAATTAGTGCAATTAATTGTGTTTCAAGTGTTTCTGATTATAAAAACTGCAGTTGCGTTATTTTGTGTTGTGTTGTGTCGTGGAAAAATGCATAACAAAACGAGTGCGACATTAATGTTACAAACAATTATGGTTTTAATTGAAAAGCACAATTCTACATTGGATCCTAACAATTTTCCTTCTACGTTTCATGGTGAGTTTTTAATATTTATAATGATTGGTTTGATGTCTTTATGGTTCCCGATCCGATGTTTTGGAAATTGCTCGCGACATCGCCGCAAATGTTTCGAAATTGAATTAAAATAAATGTTATAATTAGCCGCATAAAGTATTTAAAATTAATAATTTCTTAATTTTTTTTTTCGATTTTGGCATTGAGGTATATCTATAATATACTAGAGAAATTATGTCAAGCTAAATTTGTGCGAAAGTCATATTATACATACTTCTTACTACTGGCTGGACGGTGCATTGCTGCCGGTTTTACTCATAGAGTAGCGCGTAATTATATTTAATTATAGCAAACAATAAAATTTTAATATATTTATTGTGGATATTTATAAAGATTTATATATATTTATAAAGACTTGGTTCGCTGGGCCAATCCCCGCAGGGTAACAACTTTGTTCCTAATGTCTTCCCAGTATATTTAAATCAATGTGTTTTGGTAATATTTTCTGTTTACCCCTTGTACAACTATTTTACGATTTATTATAATTTTTAAATTTAATTGTTAAGAGGGCGAAGAACTAGAGAGATGTTATGGCGCGTTTGGATGTTTTTCGAAAGCTTATCCGTGGACAGAAAACCGACCTGATAACAATTTTCCTGAACCTCCAGATAAAATTCGCGTCAGGTTTGTATCGTTTTTGTATCTAATTTAATCGGACATCATTACAGCGTATGCATTAAACATGCTTTATAAAACCCGGACCTAATTATCGCTTATGAATTACTTTCTATGCAAAATATTAGTAGTCTACAATTCCAATTAATTCATCTAAACAATAATTAATGGTGATGATTTTAAAGCATTATGTTGGAATATGATATTCCTACAGTAGATATTAAGCAAATATGCCGAGTTATTCTATTGAACGTTTGGAGCCGAAAATGGTGTATTAAGTAACATTAAATTAAATTCAACTGAATCACCCGGCCTATGTTTTATTTGCCTAATTAACGAACCAAGACAAATGACTGATTGTGCATTTTATTAGTTTTTTATTTTTGATTTTATGATCAATCAATCAAACCATGCGACCGCTATCTACGTCCATCAGCGTATTCATATCACTAATAATCCTCAACGGAAATGTTCACTTATTAAAGATATCAACTACGTAATTGTTAATTTTGTGCATGAAACAACATTTTGATGTATACACAATTTTAACACTAAAGCATGTTATGTTTTTAATTGCGAAGGTAATTCATATTATTCAACAATATAATGCGTAATATTCCAATTTTGAAAATAGTAATTTGATTGATGAAAGTTAAAACGATACATTTATTTTAAAAAATAGTGAAGTACTTTCTTAGGTTTTGCTTAACAAAATCAAAACTAATTAAAATTTGACGATAATTACAATATTACTCTCTTGTATTAAAATTAATTAGATAAAAGTAAGTAAGCTGCAAAAATTTTAATTTGTTAATTGCTAAAATAATCTATTCGAAATAAATATTCACATTATTTATTTAAAAGTTATAGATTGTTATAATGTATATTACTTATTTATAAAATGATGATAACACTATAACCTAAATTTAATTAATAAATTTTATTCAAATAAGTTAATGATTTTCTAATTAACTGACTTGAACCTATATACCTACTTATATATAATTTAACCTTACATGAATTGATAGAGCTGCCTTGGCCTACGAACGTAGGTAGCAAGGATTTGAGCTCGTAAAGTAAATATCTCAAGTTGAAACCCAATCTAGATAAATTACTTATAAATAAATTTTGTTATTTATAAATAAAACATTTTAAATGACGCCGTTTGTATTTTTTTAATTTGTAAGAAATCTTATTATTATAATAGTTTGTTTTAATTTTAAAAATCTATCTCCTATCGTAATTACGTATAAAACAAATAAAATTGTTTTTGTTGTGAATTTGGCTTATGATAAGCAACCTGATTGCCAATTATAGGAACTTTAACCCAAAAAGGCAATAGCCTAACTAAATAGCGAGAGACATCCGTCTTAATCATTTCTTGACCGATAAAGAAGGGGCTCGTCCATGACATATCATTCAAAGACTAAACAATGCTTATTTGCGCAACCTGCAGGAGAGACGTGACTAAGATGCAACTAAGATCCTTATACCTTTTTATCAAATACATTTTGGCTCATTAAATAACGATAAAGTTGTTTATATGTCTGTCGCTCTAATTAACTTTTATCCCCAATACGGAGTTATTCCGCACTTTGAACCGTTCTCTTTTGTCACATTTTGATAACTTGTTTTTGAGGTAAAATTGGACTTTGTTATTATTTTTTTTTTGACATTTTTTTGTTTTGTTTTTTTTTTAGATATCCAGTATTTACTAGAAGAAACCGTCATGTGCCGGTAGTATTACAAGCTGACGACTTTGAGAGAATAATTAAAGCTAATATTGATCCAAATGGACCTTTCTATATGATATCACACGGATTTTTAGAGTCTGGTGATAAACCTTGGGTAATTTCTTTGTAATGCCTAAACTACGAATTAAATTATTTTATATGTATGCAAATGCGTATTGGTACTTCTATACGAAAATAAATCGTAAATATTATAGCAGATATTATCTAAAACAGATTTTGTAAATTAAAATTGTTTTTAGATAGAGAATATGGCCAATAACTTGTTAAATTTAGAAGGAAATGAACATGCGAGTGTGTTCTCAGTTGACTGGCGAGGAGGGTCACAACCCCCATACACGCAGGCCGTCGCAAATATCAGGCTTGTTGGAGTAATGACTGCACATTTCGTCAAAAGTTTATGTGTAAGTAAAATAAACTCCGATAATAATAATATGATATAATGAGATAAGATAAATGTGTTATAATAATCACCTGCATTCTTTCAGGACATATTCGGAATAAAAAATCTAGATAATTTTCATTTTATTGGCCATTCATTAGGTGCACATTTAGGAGGATATTTTGGGCATACAATGCAAACGGTAAACAAATTATTATATATATTATACTACTAACATTGGGATAATTATGAAGTTTTAAATAAAATCGATATTCTTAAGTATTAGAGGTAGATAGAATAGAAATTATTCAAACTTCATTAAAAAATTATTTTCAGAAATTTAATATGAAATTAGGCAGAATCACAGGTTTAGATCCAGCTGGGCCATTCTTTTCTAAAACAGTGACATTAGTACGTTTAGATCGATCTGACGCAAAATACGTTGATATTATTCACAGCAATGCGTTACCGCTATATGCAGGAGGTGAGTGTTCAAATATTTGATTTAGATATTCTGTTTAATGTCTTTATTACAATGTGGTTTAATTAGCATACTTCAAATTTTACGATATTATACAACGGCCAATGAAATGATGAACGTACAAAAATATAAAACTTACTATAAGTAATTCGCGATCGGTTCTAATTAATAAAAAAAAATGGAGCGATATTAAGCCACAAAGTCTTAATAAATGAAATAGAATATGTTAATTCCAGGTTTGGGCATGTGGGAACCAATAGGCCACGTCGATTTCTATCCAAACGGTGGTGCACTCCAACCTGGATGTAAACAAGGAAGCAATGCGCCAATGACGGTTAAAAATGACTTGCATCAATGGCTGGAGAAAAATCTCGGTTGCAACCACCAGCGTAGTTATGAACTGTTCGTAGAGAGCATTGCACCCACTTGTCCTTTCTGGGGAATTCAATGCGATTCATATGAAGTGAGTGCCCATTAAAAACTCAGATTACTGTATTTTGTTATTGTACTATCACCGCATCGCGCGAATTTCAAAGGGTGACTAAATCTTCATGAATTCAGTGATCTACATAATGTTACACCTAGTTCGAAGATTGTAAGGCATAAAAAAATTGTTCAATTAAAAAACTTGGAATGCAAACTACTAACCGCTATTTTAACAAACAAAAATGTTATATTGCTCTTTTTCCAAGATTACTAAGATAATTAACTTAAAGTTTTTTTTTTCAGAGTTTCATTGGAGGCAACTGTACAAGATGTGATAACAAGCACCACTGTATTCCAATGGGCTATCATTCGCACCACATATACAAACATTTACTAAAGCGTGGTATAGTTGATACAAATAATAATGTAGCTTTGTATGCTTTAACTGGAGGCGCAAAACCTTATTGCAGTATGTATAATATTTATATTTTAATTTATGATGAAAAACTATTGAATGATCTGAGTTAGCTTAGATTACAACCAATTTTAGTAATTGTTGTTTAATTTATTAAAATAAAACAACTATCTATTATTATGGAACTCTGCAAGAATACTATAGAACCGAAACGATTTGAAAACAAAATCGCAATTAATCAAATCTTCATATTTATAACAAACCTTTAATTATTTTTAGGAGTCCATTATGAAGTCACGCTTAAAATATCGAATTCAACAGAAAGCAGAGTACACGGACCAGAAATAGGCAAAATTGCAATTACATTAGTAGACAGAAATGGAAATAAAACTGACCAAATTTATCTTAATGAGGAACAGTTAGTATTTAATTTAAACATTATTAATTATAATAAATTAATTACTTAGATTGAAGAAGATGCCTCTCAGTACTAGCTTACCATCAGGTGGAGCGCGGTGACATGCTGTTTTGAAAAGAAAGTATTAAATTTCTTTTTTTCTTCTTCTCATCCTTAGAAAAGTATATAAGCCAGGAGACAAAGAAATAAAGATGATAGCGCTGAGAAGTACTGGTCATCCACCAATATCAGCAATAGTTGAATGGAAATATGAAACAAATTTATTTAATCCAATAACATGGAGACTGGTCAAATCACCTAGTGTTTATATAGAAAATCTAAAAATATCTTCATTGGAATATAATACTGAGTAAGTAACTTTTAAAAATTTAATGTACAAAACTTAGAAAAAGCTGTTATATGCTTGTATTGTAGAACATTGCACTGAATTACAAATGTACATAAAATTGTAACTATATATAACCCCATAGTCACTGCCTACCCTAATTATAATATTTTGTTCCAGTATCACCGTGTGCCCAAAACAAAATAAGCCAGTTATAACGGATATGCCAAACTTAATGCAAACTAAATTTTGTAAAATAAACTAAAAAGTATTCTTATTGTAAAGTTAATATTATTTTAAGTACATTGAAAGTATTGTTAAATTTATTTATTTTTTCTAGGAATAAAATAATTTTTAATTAATCAAGTATTCAGTTATTTTAACAAATATTATTTCCTTATTCATACCTAATTAGTTCTATTATTTATGATGTAACAATAAAAAAAATGTTATGTCATGACATATTTATTTCTCATAAGCATTATGTATCAGTCTTGGCTTTCTTTGCCTGACTTTCTTCAACATCATCTTGAGGCTCCGTCTTGCAAATTTCAATCAAATTATACTTTCTAAATGTATAATAATTCTCAACAATACTTAAAAGGCAAATGCCCTTAATGATTTCAACAATGACGCTGTAGTGAGGATTCTTCAAATCTGCCTTGTTTTCATTATTTTTCAAGACAATCAACTCTGCAAGCTCCTTTATAATTAAGTCACGAGAGACACTACTGTTGAATCTCTTATTAAAAATTATAGCAAATGTTGAAGAGCTCTTTAAGAAGAATCTATCAAACAGTCTTCCAGCACACTCCATAATGTCAGGTAAGTTTGCTTTGCATGTTGACATAATTGGTACAAGGCGGAGAAGATGTCTGGTTTTCTGAGATTTAGTTGATAATAAATCTTTGAATATAGATGAAGCTAACTCCTCAGGATCTGATAGATTTGTTTTAATAAAAATGCAATTCGAAGTACCAGTTTCCACAGCTTGGAACCTTTTGTCATTAAGCGACTTCCGAGAATTCTTTTTCATATCTTGAACTTCTTTCTTCAAGATATCTCCAATGTCGGTGTCGTCTTCGGAAGTACTGTCAGACTTCAATTCCTCTGATATATCGATATCATCCGGAGGCTGTTCTGGTTTATTAACCAGCTGCAACTTGTCAGCATATTCATTTAGTAGGTTATAAGCTTCTTTTACACAATCTTTTTCTCTGAAGTTGCACGTGCAGAAAAATCCTCGGAAACCAGGTTCAAGGAAGTATTTCTTCCGGCTTCTGCGGTAATAAAACTTCTTCTTATTATCACTCATTACGTGGAGACAATAGTAAAGAAAATTAAGTGAGGACTTATATAAACTCGTTTTCAATATAGATTTTCTTGTTATAAGATTCTCACATGACTATCAGACCTCTACAAGTATGCACATCCAAGTACATTTTTTCTCGTAAGTGACTGTTACTTAATGATATTAAATTATGCGCAATGCACAAGTCTGCAAAGAATGCAGCAAGTTAACCATAAACGTAGAATCGAGTACCACAACGTCTGTCAACGTCAACGTGACATTTTGACAGTTATCAGCCAACTAGTGTTGTTCAATGTGAGCATTAACTGTTTGATAGAGTGGATATATTTTTTGATAGGAGTATTTACTTGCAAAATTTATGCCGCGTTCCTGCTCCTATGTTTTCCAAACATTAGCCAAAAACATCGAAACATTGGGGCGTGGCCGTATACATTTTTGTATTCATAGACAATGTTTTTTGTTTTCCGTGGTCGACGGAAAACAAAAACATTGTGTAGGCCACGCCCCAATGTTTGATGTTTTTGTCTGATAATGTTTGGAAGACAGAGGAGCAGGAGACGTGGCTTTTGTTAGACTGTTGCCTGAATATTCGTCATTAGTAGAAATAAATAATTTCTACAGCAATAAGGTATCTAAAGTCATTCAGTAAAAGAAAACGAAACTATCTGTAAACATTTAACGGATTAGATAATTTCCATATAACATGCTCTCACTATGGGTAATGGGCGTAACTGTAACAATAATCCCTTGGAATATTTTTCTCGTTCGATATTAAGTAGATTTTTATATAGATGATACCATATGAAATTTAATATAACTTATCAAACACGTTTTACAAGAATCGTGCAAACTAACTAAGTATTCCATAGCACAACGATTTGCCACATTAATTATGTCAGAATTTAAGAGAAGTGTTATATTCAAGTCATGCAGCAGTGGACATCGGCTAATGACATCCCTTGACGGTCGTTAAGGCTGGCATCTCGTTTTATTTTTTCCCTTGAGTGAGTTAATCAGGAGTTTTTTTCAACAGTTCGTCTTTATTACGTCCATTGATCGACAATTCTGGCCAGTAATAATTTCAACTCGTTGTTTGAGGAAGTTGATAAACTTTCGCCTATCTAATTATGAATTCTGTCGGCCTTAATAATAGGCGAGCTAGTTTATTTGTTTTATAATTATTGCCTGTACTAGTCTTTCATTATGTGCACATTGAACCTTTCACGATACATCTACATTTTTATATATGTTTATTATTCTTAATGAGTAATTATTTTTAGTATGTATATATTATTTTATCACTCGCGTTACTAAATAAACATATATGCTCTAATATTTTTATTTCCAACAACAAATTAATTAATCTAACAATAAATTTATCAAAGCATTGATAATAACCACTATGACCCGGTTTGTTACGCCATGTGATTCTTTGTTAACGACCTATAAATATATAATTTTTAAAAATATTGATTAAAAATTGTTAAACTTATTATATGATGTGTTGTACTTTCCCTCATACCCAAAAAACAGGGTATTCAAGTTTGGGGTCAAGGCATTCTACGAGTATGTGTGTGCATTCACATTTATTTAGATAATAAAGTTGAAAATTCGCTTGAATATTTTTATGTTAGAGGTTATCTAACTAAAACCAAATAACGAAGGAACTATAAAATGTTATTACTGCTAACATTATATTGATTTATGGTTAGGCATACAATAATGCCTAATATTAATAGCGCTCCTGGTTTCTGTCCATTCCAGGCAACCACGGAAGTCTAATGTTAACATTATTCAATTTACAATAATAGATGAATAAATTAATTAATGCATGGCCCATGTGTTACGAAAATCTCCATTATCGAAAATTTGCAAACAAATGTGCTTTATTACTTTCAAATGATTAAATTTATTTTTAATTGAAAATAATTTTATAAAGAGGCAAAATGAAAGTACGTTGTCCGATAATCGGCAGTAAATCCTTTCCGGTTGCCCGGTGATCGATAAACTGTTTACAGTCGGGATGCAATTTAATTGAATTCTCATGTCACGTACCGACCGAACATGTGTCAGCAAGTCATGTAACTTGAATTTCTGTTTTATTAGTTTCTTAATTGGACATTACTATGTTTACACTACTAATTTCAAATTTTGGTGATTATAACATTTAAATTAAAAAGACTCACGCACATGTACGAACTCTCGGGGCAAGTTGGAACGCGAATGACCTCTATACATATCCGTCTCATCTCGTTCACGTCCTTTATGTTCATTATATCATATCATTATATCATTGTCATAGTGTCTTATCATATAACAAAGAAAATATATAATTGGTGATTGAGCTGATGTGTTATTAACCACAAACAGTTTACGAAAGTGGAAAATTGTATTTTTTTGAAATTTATATCGCAAATGTTAAGATCAGACATCGCCAATAGTTATTAAACTGCATAATAAAGGTGACCCTTCTCTAAAAAAAGGCTAAACATAAGCTTATTTGCATGATCCCAACTTTACGTTCCTTTTTTTGTGTTCTGCCTAAATCCATTGACCTAAAAATTATGAGGATACATGAATATTATATAATTCACAATCAGCATTGACCATGTTATTGTTGTTGTCTTACTATATTCCGTTAAGGCTAAAGTTACATTGCCAACGAAAATCGATTTCGGTTTAAACAGCTAAGGTCTCGTGGATAAAAGTTTTGCTACTCGTAGGTGACGAGGGGCGACTTTATATTCTGAATTCTGACCGAAGTAGTTCTTATTAAATTCCAACGCCAAGGAGAATTTTTACCTATTTATACTGGTGTTGTTTGAAAAATATACATAATTAACAATACGTTTATCGAGATAATATAAAATGTTGTAATTATAATATATTTATTTTATTTATTGAAAGAAATACAAGTTCAATATGTTAGTAACAACTCAAGCTTATACAACTATGTTAATCACTTAGAACTAAAGGAAGAGGTTACGTGTTCGATTCTCAGAATATTATGTTGTGAAAATAAACAATTTTGGAGCAGGATATAGCATGTGCATGTGAATTGTATTTTTTTAATGACTGTATTTTTATGCACCAACCCTACGCGTATGCAGGCCGGAGCAGCCAGACGTGTGGAGATTAAGGACATTTTGCTGCCACATTTAGGGCATAATCGTAAAGTTACGGTAAGTAAATTGATCCAATTTGTTTTCCATTTTATATAAATATTTTTCGTCGTTTTGAAGTGGGGTTTTGGTTCCGGTTATGCTTATATAAAGCTGGAGTAGTGAGCTGGAGCAGCACTTACTTTGTTACAAATCCGGGACTCGAGTAGGATTTGCCGGGCGTCCGTTTGCGCTTGTTATGCTAGAATAAGGATTCTGTACTCTCCACCAACAGTAAACGGCAGTTAACTGTATATGTGTATACACTGCTGCTTACAAACTACATTTAATGTTTATATTTACAATAAAAAAGTCAGTGTACAAAACACTTGGAAGTATATTGGTTTATGTTGTCACAGAAAATTAATTCCCTCTTTGCTGAAGCAATCCTAGAGCTAGACTTGCTTTGTACCATTTCTTGGAAGTTGCCTTTGCCATTGCTACACATTATATATTTATAAGTTTCTTTTTTTGACAGCTACTTTATCCAATGTCATTTCAAATGAGCAAGAAGTAATATAGATGTTATTTTAGTACTAAGGAGTTAAGGAGATTTCAGTGTCCGGGTGGTCGTCAATATCCGGCCTCGCCTGAGGCTTGTTTTGACAAGCCTCCTTTGTCAGGGTATCCCATGGAGATTCCTATACTGCTACAGGGTTCTTTCCTCTTACCGCAGGAGAACTATCTTCGTTTTATTATTATGTGCTCAAATTGTTATTTTAGGATTTATGTATCTGTACTGATTTGGTAAAATAGAAACATGCATGTTTTCTTTTCTTTTAATTGGAATTCGGCATGGTATTAACTTTGAAAGATAATTGTTTGTTACTAAGGTGGGAGATGTGTTTAAGGTCCATAAACAAGACAATAACATACAAGTAACGATGTAAGAATGTTTTGTGACCAACTTAACTGCCTGTTACAATTCTCAAGGTAGGCTGCCTGGAGGTTAGTGCTTTCGTTAAAGTTGATCCAATATTTTTTTATTGTCTTACTTTACTCTAGATAATTATGTTATTTACAGCTTATATATGAAATAAATCCATGTACTAAAACATATTTCCTTTACAAAATCAGACAGATAATCGTATTTTGGAGTTTAGCAAGATTATTATGAAACATGATGCGAAAAAGGATATTGTAAATAACCGTTACAAAAAGGAACTAATTACGTAAACACAGCCCCCAGTTTATAAAGTTTGTTCTAATTTTACTAAATGATTAATAGTTTTGGGATAGTATATATAATTCCCGTTTCATTGTTTTGCTAAAAAGGCATACTACATTTAAGCAGCTTATAATATATAGTATATGCTATATGTATATTGGTGTCAATTGGGTAAAAATAGCATTTAACTCAATTAAAAGAACAGACAAGGAAAGAGTTAAATTCGATACCTATATTTCACAGGAATTAAAAGGTACATATAGATAGATACCTATTGAAATACCCTTTGGTATGTCAGTGTAGTTACAAGATATGTAAATGGAAGTAAATTTCCATTCTGTTAATATTCGAGCGTACGTTGAATTGGCTGTGTTGCTGTATATGACATTCTACGTGAATTGTATAGAGTGGAGTTCTATGCAGTTACCACACACCTCAAATTATAAGCAATAGCAACATCAAGACAATGACAATATTGTTCTGTCCATGTTTCATTTACAAAATTAATGCAGTCTTACGTAGGTTAAAGTTTAAACTAAAACAGTTGTATTTTTAAAAATGGTGTCAATTCAATGAACCGTATTAAAATATAAGTGAAACAAAAGGATAATGTAAAAATATTAAATGCATATTTTCTGTTAGTAGGTACAGAATGATGCAAAAGTAAGCGGACTAAAAAGTTGATGGTGATGGAGCGGATCTCCAGGGATAGACCATAATGATCCTCGTTGTATTGCTTTTTACATTTCGGCTTTTATTCAGCGGCTTTTAGTGTAAGCCTCTTGGGATTAAATTATATTAAACTGTTCTATTTTTGTTCTCAGGGCGCGTATTAATCAAACCACCATTACTTTTTATCATGTTCTTTATCTTACAAAGATTATGGAGCTCAGGTAGATAGTGGCATATAAATATTGAACACTTTATAATAAATATATTTAAACTATTAAATAAACGATACTATTTTCGCAGATAATTACTAAATATTTTTTAACAAAAACCGTTTGTTTCATTAGAATAGTTTGCCTTTAATACCAGACTAGTAATTTGTACTAAAGAAAGCAATCGATATACAAAGAAATTAGTTATTCTGAATAAAATGTTAGGATTTTCTGTCTGCGGGTGCAATGTCTGCGCAAGTAGCAACGTTCTCTCAAAGCTTTCTAGATGGTGATACGGCATAACCGTGCTCCTTCAATCTTTCATTACGTGCTACTTTGTTTCAATTGAAACGTTGTGTTGTGGTGTGACTGACACTTAATAAAGGAGTCTGCAGAATGAAAAGCTTTTGTGGCTAATTATTAGGAGTCATCAATTTCGTTTTTGTTAGACACTATAGTAGTGTTTTGTTTACTTAGCAACATCGCAATACATAGGTAGGTAATATCTGTTATAACATTTTTGCTGGAATAAATTTTATTGGTTATTGCGAATTTCACGAATGTTATATTTGCGTTTGCTAAAAACGCTTTTAGTAACTGCAATAAACATGGTCGGACTTGCAATATTTCTTTTTGTGAAGTACTTCTAACATTTCAAATGCAAGCTCTACGTAAAGCGCTTAAAACTTTTTACTAACTTTTATTCTACATGAATTTACACAAAAGCCAGACACAGCGATAATGTCTTCCATTTGTTAAAAGACGGGAATTACTCCGCAGTCCGCCGACGCCGTTGACGACAGAAAAGAATAAACGGGTTGTCTTTGTTGGTAGCTAGAGGAATACATTTTATGCAGCTTCTGCAGCGCTGCACGTACGATTCTTTTCGTAAACTCGCTACATTGCTCAGCCCTTGACAAAAAAGTACTGAAAAAAATACGGAGGATATTGCGATGTTGTTGTCTTTGAGTGTCGAAACACGAGAATCGTATTCATGTGGGAAGGAAATGAGAAAGCTAGAAGTTTCATAACAAAATGTAGTATATTATAGCTTAATTATTGTTAACTATGTGTATTTAAATAGCATTAATAAGTAAATTATGTATTGTAATCAATTTTTCTTAGTTCTTGCAACAACAATTTTCGAACGAAACAAAAGAAAAACTGAATGAATATTAATTAATTAAAAGTTACGATTTTAAAACCTAAATATTACCTACTTTAAAATATTAATATTAATTTTCTTTGTGTGTCTATCATGGAAATTAAAACAAAGGGAATACGATATTGTATATTAATTTTCATGATAGACCATAACAGACTATTGCTTACAGTTGCTGAATTGTGTGAGTCGGTCCGTCTTCAATATCCGGCTCAGTCTTCGCCCGGGGGTTGTTCTAATGGACACCTTTGTTACAAGATCTGATTAATATATTGAAGATATTGCGGGCGTAACTAAAATGTAGGACATAATATTCATTTGGTTAGAGATATTGTGATGGCATATATGATTTCTTCAGTATGTTAAGAAAATTTATTTAAAAATACGGGTTGGTTTTGTTAAATAAAAGTTATTAACAAAAATCTAGTCTTTGGAATGAAACACTTAGTTATGTCCTTTATAATAACTCATTTTATATAAATAATTCATAAAAGAATAGAATTTTCATATTCTTTCACTTTAGCCGTTCACTTCGCGGGCGAGAGGAGCGTCGCTTTATGATTCATTTGAACAAAGATTGGCTGAGAATAGTAGGTACTTCAACATCTATTGTTAAAACATAAAATAGTAATGTGTATAGTTTTAAACTATTATTACACTAATTAAAAACAACGCAGAATATTTGTAATTATTTATTTATTATTTATATATTTTAGAAATTATAAGAACTATTGCTATTTAAATAACACTATTATAAATATAATACAAATGTATTTTCTTAATAAATATTAGTTTTATTAAAATATAAATGTGGTAAATAAATTTGGCTGTGATAATAAAGTTTTAAAAGCGAACAATACTTTAATTGTTTCCCTGTTCCGGATTGGAATTTTTCTCTTTCGCTCACGTTTTCGGTCTACATTTGAATAATTATGAGTAATATAAATGGAGACGGTGAAATGTTTCTTCAAAGAATGAAGGTAGACGGAGATCCACTTAATTCTTGATGTAACAACGTTACTAATTTCAGGTATATTTGAGTGATGAGTTAATCCTAAAAACATGAATAATGGTTGTCTTTTGACACATTTATTTGAAAAAGAAAGATTATGACGTCAAAATTCCTTTACACAGATTTCGTTTAACTGAGAAACATTTTTCGTAAAATATGAAAATGTTTGTTTAGGATTTGAAACAATCTTTGATATGGAGCTACTAAGCCCATAGCTTTCAAGTCGCTTGTAAATGTTTTACGCCCCTCGATGAACGCTAAAGATAATTACATTTTCTGAAGAATCTCATAAGAGTTTTATTTAAATAACTTGTCGGAGGAAAGCAGGTAACTATTACTGTTAAGCGGGTAGTAAGACGGCGGAATAGCGGTGCTGAGTGGCGGTTCCGCATAATAGTATCCGTTCACTGCTCGCATTACCGCCTCTGTATGACCGCCACTAATGTTCTACCACTTCGGAGAAGTTATTTTAGCCTGGCTACCTCAACAAACCGATATTACTTGTAATTATTAGACGAAAATAAGTTATTCGTAATAAGTAGCTTCATCCTATAATTTTGTTACGAAGACTATCTTTAAACAAATTTAATTAGAGTTGTGTCTGTCCTTTAAGAAATATTCTTTCTTTCTTTTTGTGAAAATACAGTTTTCTGTTAAAATATTCTTGCAAAGATTTCGAAACATTTAGTAAAAAAGGAATGTTAATGTCGTTCCACAAGTTGAAGAGTAATTTTAATTAAGCCGACGGAACTCTCTAATTTTTTCAATCTGTGAGGGTAGCCAATTAAAAGTTGCCGAGAGCCGGTGCCCCGGACACCAACAACCGTCTGAAAGTGCTCCGCGCTCTTGCAACAACTTTGTAGCAACATTGCACTGTTATTCTTTCCACTTGTACATACTATAATTACTTAATGAAAATAATGACTTTGGGATTTCAATAAGGAGATTCTTAAACTCGTAAAAAGTTAATTAAACAACATTGTAAGTGAAGCCTTTTTGTTCTTTAAGTAGTTTTAGTAATTAGTCTATGAGATAAACCCACATTTTACAACTAAGAAATTTTATGATTTTAGTAAAGAATTTAATAAATATATACTAGTGACTGTTAGGTCTATGAATGAATCTATCCGTCAACTCTTATCGGCAGATAGCTAAAAGGTGCAACTGTTTTAAAACAATTTAGAATAAGAAGTAACAAGCACAGCCCGCTTATTATAAATATTATATATAGGTATACAAATAAAAATATCAATAGATAACTTATATTACGACAGTAAATTATATTGGTAGAGCATGTAGCAAATCGTCTACGAGTCTCAGAAGGGGATTTTTAAATATTTATAGGAGTGTTTCCGCAGACGTTAAGCTTACTCGCTCTAGAAGAATTTTGAATTCTAACAGCACCAACACATAAAGATAAAATTGCATTTTTATTTACAAGTACGGAAAATAGCAAACCAAATTGCTATGAGGTATCTAATAAAAAGTATTTATAAAATTATATGGGCCATTAACATGTTTTAAATATAAATGAGATCTTTTATTTGCTGTATCGCTTTGTACTTTATTTTTATACAGCAACCTACATTACTGCACATGACCGACCGTACTTCTTCCGACGAGAGTGGGCTCCATGGGCGAAGACAACTGCTACCACAAACGAATGTCTGCAAATACAAATTTCACTACTAGGTTACTTCAAAGGCTTTAAAGTAGTGGAACTTCATTTTGAATATTTCTTTTTTATAAATGAGTATATAATACTATAGGTTAAATTACCGACTGATAATCGGTTTCGGCTCGAATATTTGAGAGATTCAAACGAAGCTTTGACCATGGGCTAACGCCGTTAACCATTAGGCCGCTCTAAAACGTGAGTATGACTACGTAATAACCGACATATAAAAGATTATATAGTAGACGTTATGATTGTAGACAATTTGTTTCTTCATTAGTTGAATATCTGCCAAGTAAGCTGAACATTTGATACGAAATAGATATTTTTATTTCCCTTTCACATCCTATTCAATAAAGGCGATTTAAGACAGTTGTGTAATTGCACGAAGTTTCTTTTTACAATAGTAGTGTAGATCGTAACTTTCAAAAGAACCCTTAGTCCTTTTTGGGTGCCGGAATCAATATAGTTGGCGGTAAATGGAATTTATTTCATTCTTGCCGTCTCTTGAAGGCGTTTAATCGAGGAAGCGTTAATTTATGTGCGTTACAAGGAACTCTCCCAATAACGCGACTTGGGAAGAAATAAGGAGGACGAGTAGCGGCCTAACGACCGGCCAGGGACATCGTTAGTTAGGACCAGTGGACATTTACTCTCGATTATATGTGATTAGCTGTTATTAACCTTGGCAAATGCTTGAGTATTTTGGTTGTACTAATAGTGAGAGTTCCACGTTTAACAGTAATTAAACTATTCCCTGACGGTATTCGTGGTCATTTTAAAACACTATCGCGTTCATATTTGATTATTTATTTATTATTTAAGAATAAAACATAATATGATTTTCGATGGTCCCACACTAGGCATTACCTGTCACGTGAGACCCAAATTAAATAAATTTTATCCGATGTTATAAAAGCTTTACATTCATCATGGTCATGATGAGGCCGAGGTGTTGTTTGCTCAGACCCTAAATAATATGTAAAACAAATAAAAGTCAAACTAATACGGTCCTCTTTGATTTTAAAAGAGTTTATAATTTTTCGTAACAAAGTTATAACGTTATAGTTAATTATACTTTTTCAAATGATATTATATCGTATCTTAACAAATTGCGGGATGCTGCTATACATTAAATAAATAAATATGCAAATAAAGGGCTAACCCTATGAGTGTCAGATTAGGACAAAATAAATAAATTACACTTTCTTTAATTATTATAATATCATATAATATGTCAATTTTTTTCTCTAAGAAATCGAACCCGAGATCTCTAAGTAACAAACTACGATGTAAACTATCACACCACAGAGGGCGTTCAATGGTACTCGTATTAGATGGACAGAGAAATTTCATGTCATATTGTACAAAAAAATGACGATTTGGGAAATTTAATAAACCGATTTAGGATGGACCTTTTTAGGGTAGTCGATCTATTTTAGTTTAGTAGCTGTTTTGTAAGATCGTGACGTGATCGATACTTTTATTAAATTTAGGTATATGAAACTATTTTCGAAATCATTTTATTGTGTTTATTTAATGAGATTTAATTATTGTTAATAAAATATTTACTTTTCAATTGCTAAGTCGTTAGGACTTGGCTTATTTAATTTTAAAAGTCTTAATTTTTTGTATACACAAATTGGGCTCCAAATTGCAATGTAACGTTGTACCTAAATTAAAGTAATTTACTACACAAAAATGTCTACTTGGAATTTTTAATACAAGAGTAAAAACATCCTCTCCACGAGTGATGAAGACATATTAAGGTGCCACCCGCAGCGGTAATGTCGTTTCCAAATAAAAAATCTTCATAATATTTTCATAAATCTCAATAATTATTATATATTAATTGATAACGTAATTTTTACTTATACAATATCACTGATTTTCATCTATTTCATAAAGTCAACGGTGACAAATTATTGCAACGATATAGCGAACGAAATTTATGATACATTGTGAAACTTTATCGAGAAATATTGCAGCAGAAGTTGTATCTTTCATACTTACATATATGTAATTATGATGATGATTTACTCTATTAATAAAATAATAAAAAATATTTAATGTAAATTATAATGCGGGAAATTCGAAAGCTATCGAATAGGTTTGATAGCGAATTTGTTAAATATTTCCAATATCCTAAATGCGGAAAATAATAACAATATTTAATTAAACATGAGTTTGTAAGTTAATTAAATATCACTGATATAATTTCGGTTTTGATAAATGATAAAATGTAAATAAATAACTACAAATACATATTCAATATTCATTATATTCATAAAAATAAAAGTCAATTTTATGCAACAATCCAAGTTTGTTTCGTGAGGTTCTGATGCATTGTGTTGTAAATCTATTGTCAACAACTTGAAGGAAAACTATGAAGGAGTTTTAAATCAGATTTAATTGTGTAACTTCTCTGAACGGAATAAGTTTTTACAGCAAAATGTTTCGTTAATTTTTGTTTTGTTTTGATTGTGTTTTTAGTAAAAACACCACGCTTGGAACTAGAACTTACAATCTCGACTTGCAAAAAGAAACGTAACTGATTTTTTATCGTAAAATAATATGAACATATTTTATTAAATGTCATATTAAAAGGCAAAGTAAATAAAATATGAAAAATTATATCTAAACAATATGTAAAAGCTTGAAGTAGTAGGTAATAAAAATATAGGCAGACAGTAAGAATACAATAAAGAGTGCGGTTGACTTCTTACCCTCATCCAGGTAATCTTGTGGGAAATCAAGGCGCTTCTCGACCGTAGGGCGATCTGTCATGTAGTTATGTATGGCCTGACATTTCGCAGGCGAGACGTTAAGTTGCGAGAGTTCCAATGCCGTTTCCGATTGTACTCTGGATTACAATTGAACCCATTCACATCATTACTAAAGTACATCTACAGTTCTTAGTTGTTTTATAAAGTAACTCTAAGGATTGATTTAAGTTAACCGGCTTTATTGCGGTACATATTTGAATAAAATATATTACAATGTGTCGTGAATTTAAAACATGAAAAACATCATACTTTTAGCAAGAAAATATACGTTGAATTTTACGCTAAAAATGTGTATATTTTTATTAGCTAACTTCAATTTGGGAGCAAATATTTACAGGAGCCTGGAAACCTGCTACAATCATGTCACACACAAATATAAACTGAATATTTTATCTGAGTGGCCAATTGGTTTCCATACAAATATTTTATATTCACTGTTAGTAGGAAAGGTTTGCTTAATAATTGGATTGTCGTGCCATGAAGCGCGACCAGCGACAGTAAATCGGTCGATGTGAATTGCTCTTAATTTGTCGGACGACATAAAATAAAAATACAGAACCTCAATTTCATCTCCGTGTATTTCAGTTATAAATTCAACCCATATAAATAAAAATTGGACAACGTTTTTGGATGTTTTCACATACGAAAATTTATTAATGAAAAATAAATACATGTTTTATAAAATTAAAATTTACGAGTACAGTCCTCCGCAGGACGCTCACGAAATTGTCCGCCGCTTCTTTACTGTTTTGATGTGTTTAAAGTTGATATATTTAAAAAATATTTACAACTTTTAGCTTTAATTGAAAATTCTAAGAAATTGATAATATTTAATTAAAGCAGGTAAATACAACAACGAAGGGAAAAGTTTGTCATGCATGTGTCACGTGACAGTGGTCAGACCTTTACAAGTGTTGTAAATGAGGGTCAAGGATGCGTCGACAAATTGTTTGTTGAGACCCAAATAGTGAGCACCTTTCTTTATGCCCTGCGAGTCTTGTTTACCTGTGCCTGACATATGCATCCAACCCTAAATCTCTCTGTAATTCAAAATATTTATAAAATAATAAAGGAATTGTTTTGTTACGTTATATTGTATAAGGTTTATGGGAATGCTGAAGTTAATAGTTAAGCGGAGAGTGCCATAGCAAAGGTCCAATAACGTCGAAGGGTTGGATAACGATGGCTCAAAGTTTTAATTAAACAGCGCAACATCTGCGAGCCTCGTTTCTGACACGACAATTATTGTTACGAGCACGCACAAAAACATACATTGTGGAAGCCCACTTTTGTTTTTCCCCAAATATAAACTTCACAACAATACTCATGTAACTTTGTAAATTCAACTCTAAATTTGAATGCATTATATGTTTTCGAAAGTTAATTGAAATGACTTTTATAAAAAAAGATAATAAAATGTATAACTAAAGGTTTACGATATAGATATAAACTAATACTAAAGAGATAGGCACCTAGTCTGCACGTTTGTTGAAGGCAAGAATTGGACAAATTTTAATCAATCGATTTTCTGACATCACATAGTCAGTCAAAGGCTGGGTTGTTGTATGCGCCAGAATTTATGCTCGTGTGAACAAAGTCAAGCTTACAAGAGCGACTCTGTGAGAATCGCAACAATTTTCCGGAACATTTCCGACTTCGACTAACGAACGGAAGCGCAGAGGACGAGGCCAATTGGCGGATAAATGCAGCCTCAATTACTACAATGCGGCCGTAGCTTTTTCTTATCATGTTTCCTTTACTTTTATTATGGAAATTAGCTATCTTTAATAACTTTGAATAATTTATAGCTTATACACAATAAGTGGTATTTGTGTTCAAATGTTAACTGAAAATAAAAATAACAAAAACAAATATGTATAATATATCAACAAAGTGAGTCAAGTGCTTGTATGACGTTGAAAAATTCTCAGTGAATGTGTGGGCATTAGGGCCGGTCGTTACTTGGTACTTGAAGCCCGGCCCGGGTCGGAGTCCTCGGGCGAAGCGAGTGCCCCGCAAGCATTTATAGTAATAGCTAACAGACTTCAGTATATATTTAAAGTCATTCTTCATTAATTTCTGCATAAAAATCCTTCAATCAAACAAAGTAAGGTAAAGCCTAAACCAACTTGGTTTTATCTCATAAGTTCAATAATATACTTCTGATTTAAATTACCTTCAGTAATAATATATTTTATGTCTTTAACGTGAGTTATGTTCCCAAACTCAATTTCTCGATTATCGCAGATAAAGCATTACATTTATCTTGATAATATTCTGTAGCTCCATTACATACCGCATAAAAATTCAAAGGAGGACTATGAAATGATTCGGAGGTAATGTATCTAAGAATCTTTATTTGGAGACAAATAACTGGAAATAATCTTCAGTGAGGGGATAGAATCCCAGGTCAGGAGGCGCGGAGGTCGTTATTCTTTCGGCCCTCCTCGTCTAAGTGAGTTCATTGTCGTTTTCACTTCCTTCCCTCCCAGGAAATAATTTTTCGTTACGACTACATGGAGAAAAAATAACTTTATTATTCGGCTTTTTTGTTGTTCTGGAATATTTTGACTGCTGCAAGGAATAATATCTTTGTTTATTCGCTTTACACTGCCTACATTATCATAAGTTGTAACCGCGTTAAGATTGCTACTTGCAACATTAACTTATTTCTTTTCGCGACGCTTATTAGCTTATCTGTAGTTACTTTTAAATGTTTTCTGTAATGAAGCATTTAGTATTCAAGAGTTTTTGAAACTAATAAAAATGAGTTCGCGGGAGACAATAAAACCTTTATTCATAATGTTTATTCTATGTTGCTAACTTTAAGGTATTATTCTAAACATAATATGAGAACGTTATGAAGAATTATGATCATTGTTCCAATTTAGTTTCAAACATCATACCTAAATGTTTTTAGTGTAGTCTCTCTGTTGGAATACCAAGAGTTTGTAGTTAGAAACGCGGAAAATTTATATCTTCCTGACCGTGTTCCCCCAAGACTTGTACGAATAGCATTATATTACATAAAATAATTAAATAACTTGTTTATTAACAATATAAATTATCCTTTTTAAAATCTGTCCGATAAGACCGACGGAATAGATACATATTTTAATATAAATAGATAAATGTTCATTTTCATATAATTGACTCAATGTATAGTGCCTATATTAAGTTACAGTATGCAGTAAGCAGTTATCAATAACAACTTTTATATGTTCTAGTTGGAATCTTGAGTCTAAGTTCAGAAGTCGTAACATTGCTTGATGTTGAAATGAATGAAAATAGTATAATACACCACTTTTATTAAGTTTTATTATTTTTGAATCTTTGTAAGCTATTTTCTTATTACTGAATATATTTAACATTTGCCTCAAATTGCTCGTTAAAAATAGCGATGTAAGTCTTTGTTGTCGGCGATACCACACTCAATGTTTCCCTTTATAGTAATTACAACCGTATGCCATCTACAATTAACATTATGTTTAATGGTGACATTTGTTCCGACCTAAATTCCCGAGCTTAGGAGCCATTACAGTTAATGAAATACAAAATCTAATATAAGAATAAAGTTTTTTTACTCACGTTAGCGTTAAGAAGATTAGTGAATCATCAATTACAAAGTTTTTTTTCGACTGAGTACATTAATCTACTTAACTTTTGTTTCTAAGAGGAAAGATAGCCGTGGAAGTAAAATCTTATTTCTCTAATTCAATTTTCTTCTAGAACAGACCATTCCGCACTATCTTGGATTGAAAATTAATCTAATTAACATACGCTACTGCTATAACATCATATACCATCTTTTCAATATTTAATGGCGGCATCGATCTTTTCTAATTACTTTTGCTTAATCAAGACGTTATTAAAATATAACTTAAAAATAGTTAGTTTTTTACCAAATGAGATTCCAGAAATTAACGCTCCCAAATATTGGGAAGTAAAATTATAAAATGAACTACATTTGTGCCTATATCGTACTAACATTAAGATATTCACTGTTTATTACAAAATCACAATACAGCATAATAATACGAAGCCACATCAAAACTCTCTGAGACACATCTGTTCAGTTTTAATGAACTGTTTCCCAACTGTTTTCAATACTTTGTCAAGATTAGTATCAGCACGCTATACGAGTGTAAACTTTAACACTAAAGACCAGTGAATAAAACACACAAAAATGGTGGTTGATCAATAACTGGTTTTTATATATTTACTATATACCTATTTATTTAAACCAATATTATAAAAAATTTAAACAGCAAAACGTTAAATTAAACCATTCTGAAATTAAATTTCAGAATTGATTCTGGTCAAATTATCACTACTATTAACTGTTAAAGTCCTTATATAAGAATAGTCAAATAAGTTGTATAAACATTAAAGCAGCGATTGAATCGCTATTTTTAGGGCAACGAATTTCGTGTTAATTACGCGAAATAGCGTTTTCAATAGCATCCAAACACAGGTGAATTCAATATTACTGCTTTCCTTAGATTTTATAATAATCAATGATAATTATTCGATTGAAATATTAAAATGAAATGATTTGAATAATCATGAAACTCGTTAAAAACTTTGATTACTTTCTTGTTCTCTCACTGATTGACATTGTGCGACTCGATATGAAAGGCTTTCGAAAGACAAATTTAAATTTAAAAGATAATTACAATATAGTATAAATTATATAACGCATAAATAAACCTATTAATAAAGATAGAAGCAGTTTTTCTTGAATTCAACTATCGCCTTTCAACCGCTTCAATCTGCGAAATTATACAATAATCGCTCAATATTTATAAAATAATTAAATATTATTTTATTACCATAGAACCAAGAATATAATAGTTATTAAGGTGATTTATTTTGTCTTATTTCTTCTAGTTTAAGTTATACGAGTGTATAGTTTATATTGTTGTAAATTTATTTTATATTTAAATAAGTAGATTATACATTATAAATTGGTTAGTATAATTTAGTTATTAGTTGACATTCTTATTAAGTTTATAAAAAGTGGGCAAAAAGTAATACACGCGCGTAAAAAGTTTTATATTCTAGTACAAAAGAGATGTTGAAGACATATTGAATGAAGATTATGAACGTTTTGAGAGGTAACTTCTGGTTTTGGGAGAATATGAATTTCTCGAAAACGCC
Source organism: Tineola bisselliella (assembly GCA_028551675.1). Lineage (NCBI taxonomy): Eukaryota > Metazoa > Arthropoda > Insecta > Lepidoptera > Tineidae > Tineola > Tineola bisselliella. The sequence continues at coordinate 6,137 of JAPWLS010000506.1, read as the reverse complement.
GATATTCAACACAATGGTGTCTGAGACGGCGCGATTGTCGGGTACGTTTCTTATCTCGAACACTCGTATTGGCGTACTTACGCCTCCCCATACTAAATGTAAAACGTTATTGAGCTCTCTGTGAGGTAATATTGAACGTTTCGCGGCAATATTTGCACAGAAAAATAACTAAAATGGAGTTTGTAAACTCATTTATGCGTGACTTTTAACTATGTTTACATGTTAAACTCGTTTCCCTTTCATTTAAATAATATCAGAAGGGTAAGCAGCAATTTTGTATGTAGATAAAGGGATTACTAAATTGTACAAATGGGCACGACTTTTAATTAAAGGATTGCTTACCAATTCGACCTTCATTAGTTTGAGTTTTAGTAGCTATTCGAATATTAAATCTGAAATCGATTGGTTCTCGATATTAGATGTCAACTTTTCAAAATAGGTTTATTTTATTGAAATAGGTACAGACAATATAGGCTAGGTTATTTATCTTAGTGGTAAATTATTATATATTTTAAGGGAATTGATACTAACTTGGTAAAAGGAAAATTTAGACCGTTATGATGCTAAACAATGTTCAAAATAACTCATTGACAGCTTAATCGGAATTCAAATGTAGAAAGTTAGTGAAGTTAGTTCAGTCGACGCATCTGGAAGGTATAAGGTATAAGTTTGAACATGTAATATGACGTTGTGAAGTTCTATAATACTTGTTCAGCAGGTCGTGGAAGAGCACAGCACAGTTCGCCAACTGTCGCAGATGAGATAACAAGTGCGCGGGAGACAAGGGCTCTTGCAACTTGCTTTGAATGTCTGTAACTTGTTCCAAGAAGTTCTATGAAGATTGTTGCTGTAAATCGAGGGCTTCGACAAACATTTATCGTTATAACTTTCGTTATAAATTTATATTGAATATTTTTAATTTTCATTATAGTAGCTTTTCAGGTATCGGTATGACTAAGTCTGCTACGCTGAGGTTTCGGACTCGGTTTCTGATCGAAACAATAATTTATTTAACATTATTTTTTCTATATTATAAGTATAAAAAAATATATTGTTGAAAGGAGTATGCATTTTTTTAGGTCTAACTATTATATGTTTGCGTTGTTCTCATCTTGATGCTCACAGAGTGACCCAGTTTAAAGTCAGGGCATTGTATGTATATAATATGTTGATCTATCCTTAAAATATTGACGAAATGGTTTTTATAATAAAAACGTACATACAAATATCATGTGTTCTTGAAAAGATAATGCAATCATTGGTATTATTTTGAATTGTGACCAAGGGGTTATTCAAAAACTAAGAGATATAGATTTTTTAATAAAGTATTCCACAACATACAGGATAGAAATACAATATGTAGAATGTTTACCATTTGTCGGCCATCGTTGACTTTCGGGACACTGTATATACTTATGTATGTATACTGTATATTACACTGTGTATACATTTAATTGTATTTATAATAATATTAGATAAAATAACTAACATAGATAAAAGTTATATTAAAAACATATCATCATTAACTTATTCTTGCTTCAGAATATTTTGTAAAAAGCCTTATGAATAGGATCGGTGAGTTTATAAAAGCGCAAACTAACAACAACATTTTTATAGTAAGAAGTTTTAAGCCACTTCACCTCACGACCTACGTCTAAGATAATATCCCATTAGGTTTTCTTCTCTCAGCAGTCGGTAAGCGTTTCTCCTGAAGGAGCGCTGCAAGTTCTCAAGTGGAAGTTGCGAGGACACTCATCGCGTCTTGCAGCTGTTATCTCGGAGACAGTTTTCGAACTACGCCCGAGACTCAACTGAAGCATTTACCTACCGCTCTAAATGACACTTCAAAATCGAATTTTTAATCTACCCCTTTTAATAGAATGTTTTTTAAATTAGATATTTGACATATTAGAAAATATATAGTATGTAGGTACAGATAATAAAAGTAGTAATAAAAAATGATTGAATTTATCAAACCAATCGAAAATCATAAGGAAAATTTAAGTGAAAGAATTATCTTGAGCTGTAATGATCGTTTGTGTATGCCTACTCCGGTGAGATTAATAGAAAATAATGTGATAATTATAGCTAACACAATAAATATAAATTTATATCTTTATGTGTAACTTACTAAAATAAAAGTCTAGACTCAAGTAGTTGTGAGCTGTTTTACAAATTGGAGTCGCACTGAGACGTGCCCTCTAGTAATTTGGTAGGCGTCTGGAATTCTAATAGTCCGGTTCTATTATTTGTCGATACAGCTTTACAACTCTTATTTTATACTGCCTATACTAACTAGTTTATTAAACTTGCTCTTAAATTTAATGTGATTCTTAAAGTAATATAAATTCAAAGCATAACAAAAACTTTGACAGAAACTTCCTCGTAAAATAAATAACACATTAAAAAATATTTTCAAACTTAAACATAGTAAAATTCTCTAAATTAAAATTTTATGAGCTTTAACTTGGCGTCATAAAAGTAATACAGTTCTTACCTTCTTGTTCAACAAAGTTTTATCTACGATGCAATCAATTAAAATTTGTTTTCTAACATAATTTATTGTTTCTCTTGAATCATTGTTAGATACGGAACAAGTTTTATTTTATTATATATTTTTACTATAATATAATAAAACTGTATGGTTGAATGTATCGTATTTATTTGTACGACACAAGTCTTCCTGGATTTCACCAGTACAGTAAATGTACAGAGAATAAATCGATATGGTTGCAAAGCTAAGAAAAAGATATAGTAAACCGAATAAATTATTTTTAATAAGAAAAAAAAAGGAACGACTTCCAAGAATGATATATATTTTATATATACTATTTTATTTATTATAATGCTTTAATGAATAGGTTAAAAATATATACATAGATACACATATTGTCATATAAGTGTTTTGCTGGCATTTTGCGAAATACGAAATTTCAAATATAAATGTCATTATCGACCTTGAGGGGCTAATATATCTACATTTTTCTTATAACATGTCTCCCTCGAGGCCACGATACATATCGTTAATAACTTAGTCAATAGGCAATTATATTCAGGCAAGAGTCGTGAATTCGTGTGCGCTCTATGCCTCAGAAAGATCCGGAATAATTTATTCTCCACGGATTATTTACTGTACTTATCAAAAGATGTACGTAATGGGAAATCATTTATTCATGTTCTAGCTACGTTTAATACTGCCTTTTACTCTTTTTCACCAAAAATATAATACTTACAATTTTTTCTTATTGAGAAAGAGTATGAACAATGATTCTTATTTAATTTGATTACTGACTTCATTAAACTTGTTAACGTTCTTATACAATTTTGTAGACTTAAAAAAACTTTCGTACAAGATAAAATCATATCTACCAAGCATCCACCAAACATGGCCTCACCAGCTTAGCGGTCAGAGTTACGTTTTTAGTAGTAATATTTTAGCTGAATTTATCCGAATTTAAATGAAAATAATAGTGTAGTAATCGAGTGACATGAAAAAAAATATCTTTTTATTTATTTATTTATAATATTCATTATGTCATTTTGGGTTACCTCATCATTAACGCTATATGTTAAAAGTATTTGTTCCAAATACGGAATCTTAATAATTATCTATATTACTCACTGATTCGGCTGTTTAAAACCTTAACATTGCTACACCTGTAAAATTTTAAATAAAATATCAATTGAAGAGGATCACGTTAACTATTAAGTTCCTGCTAAAAAAATCAGAGAACATATAAGTGGCAAAATGTCACTTCTATTTACTATAAAAATACAATGTAATTTTCCCAATACCTGTATCAGTGTAGATTCAGAATATACGTATCTAAGCCCAAAGAAAATAGAAGTGAAATAGAGAATAGAAAGCTGGGTGTGCGTGGGAGAGAGACCAGAAGCTTTGTCGTAATCCGTACCGACACAACTCACCGCGAGACTTAGGAAATGAAAGCCAACCGAACCCAAATTCATTAATGTTATCGTGCTTGCCATCCCAACACTCAACATAGAGTACGTAACACTGACAAAATGAATGTGGACAGGACAATGTTTCACTCGAAGATACTGAAATTATTAACAACTTTTTTTTTACTTTATTTAATTTGTATTAAATTACTTAATCATATTATATGTATATTATGAGTGTTCTTTCCCATTGACACTCAGTAAAGTACAGCACTATGGGTGGACCGATAATTACACACCGATAATAATGAAAGCTACTTTTTTTAAATTAGTATTCTTGCGTACATCGTTGTGGCTAGACTGGACTAATAAATATAAAATATAATTAGGCGCTGAATTTACACACATCTCTGTTCTTTGCTAATATGTTCGTGGTCTATGCGGTCTGATATGTATCTGCGTTAAGCTGACTTTGCGGTCGGTTTAACTGGTAGGCAATTTTAGTATTCGTAAATTAGTAGTAAGCGCGTCTTTATAATTGAATGCTGTAAAGATTGATTATTCACAGGGAATATTCGAAGGGATTAATACCTTCATTTCTTAAGCACTACTGACTATGTATTAAATATGAATAAATGAATCGTTGCAATTGAGAACAAGTTCAAATTCCTATTTAACCAACTTTCTCGTAGAACATTGCATATTCTCTGAGCTAAATATATTTGATGAGGCGCCAGTAACACGGAAATTCTTTTATTTATCTGGTTATTTTATTATAAATATTATTAAATCCAGTTTAGTTTATATAATATATTATGAGCACATGATATTATGAGCATGATCATAGCACAATTCTAATAAATGCAGGACCACCCAAGGCGCCTTTGTAAGCAATATAAATATTATAAATAGAACCCAATTAAAAATTGTTAAATCAACCACATTAACATACACACCTCGTTTAAACAATAAAGCTTTTTAAAAAATTAATTCGCGCCTTGAGGTACATTGGCTTTCACGCAGGTTTCATTTGATATGTTTTTTCTATAATTTTCTTGCTTTGGTAAAGTAAAGTAGAGTTTTCGATACGTCAGGATTGAAAATAATTAAAATAAGTACTATAGTAAGTAGAATTTTTAGATAATAAAATATCAACAAAGGCTGGATTTAGTGTATCCAATCTAAATTGCGTAAAGCTTTTTCCGATAAAGGACAAAAAATGCTTCGTCATCATTCCTACTTTAGAAAATACATTAAGATACCTACCTCCTATATTTACTAAGAAAATTGCTGAATAAATTGAATTTTATTTTTTCCTTTTAATTTTATACAATATATCTCAAGTTATACTTACAATCTTAGGTTATTCGGGAATATTATTTCAATAAATTTAAGCTACTAACTCAATAATTAAAATAATGAAGAAATGAAGGAAATAGTAAACCGTAAAATATTTAAATTATTTAGATTACATTAGTATATAGTTCTTTTTCAATTCTTCTTTTTCAGCAAATAATTAGAATAATAGTGTCAATATTAAGTTCAAAAAGTCATGATGCCCTGCATTGCCGGTTCAGGAATCAGAAAAAACACCTTTTACTTTCTTCCAAAAATATCTATATTTCTTAATGTCAAAAAAACCAAAGACAACATTAGTTTTTTTTCTTTTGTTGAGGCTTTGGCCGCAACATGCCGCCCCTCCTTGACAGCTATGCTTCAAAGTCGTCGAGTGACCGCAACGGACAAATTTTCGTGAATGATCTTCGTACCGTTCCCACAGACGTCCGGATGTCAGCCACTCTCACTATGCCGTCTCTGCCTGGATGAACGGATGTGATGCGCCCAAGAGACCACTTCATTGGTGGGAGTTGATCCCCCCTGATGAGAACTAAATCGCCCTCCTTTAAATTCTCAGAAGGTGTTCTCCATTTTGATCTAATTTGTATCTGACTTAAGTATTCTTTGTGCCACCTGGCCCAGAAATGCTGTCTCATTTGCTCGACGTTGAAACCTAGTCAGCCTGTGTGTCGGTACATTGATATACATCGGCTCTGGGATGGACGTAATCTTTTTGCCAATTAAGAAATGACTTGGTGTGAGTGGGAGCAGGTCGTTTGGATCGGATGACAATGGACTGATAGGACGTGAATTCAAGATGGCTTCTATTTGTGTGAGTGTAGTGTACAACTCTTCATATGTTAGACGTGCGTTGCCTAGAACTCGTTTTAGATGAT